>SSSI01010474.1:0-80401 GCA_004796505.1 Oryzaephilus surinamensis
TTTTATTCAAATTTTACACTAAATTTAACATGGCATTTTAGATGTTGTTATTTTTTTTTTATTATTTTTTCAACTAATCATTCTGAATGGAAAATTTAATTATAATGGATTGGATGCAAAAAGGGCAAACAAACAAAAAATGGTTTTAGCTTAATTAAAATCAATAAACAAATAAATTTGTAAGTGAAAATATTCATAAATAAATTTTCACAGAAAATTTGGATAATGTGACAAAGCTTGATGTTTCATAGAAAATTTCATATTGTTCTCGTAAAGTAAATTGTTTTTATTAGTATTTTCCATTTTACGGTTATAAGTAGGAACAATATTAAATTTTATTATTGTTTTCTGAAAAGTTGTAAGATTTATACTTTTGAATGTAAACATAAGGTCTGTTCGGACAAAGCTGTTTATCGTTTACAAACGATACGACTCATGCGCATTGGAAAAAAAACCGTTCGGTCTGACTTTCTAATGTATATTAAAACGTATCTGAGCAATACGGAGCTGACGACCTATCCATTGGATAGTCCACTAACGGCTTGTCCGAACAGACCTATTATAAGGCAAATGAATATTTCAATAGGTAGGTATATAACATATTTATACAATCTAACATTATTTCATTTTCATTAAATTAGTTACGATAAAAATTCAATTCGCTTAAAACAGGCCTTTTATAACTTTGCCTTGAATGGTGAATATAAAGTTAAAGTTATCTGTTCACAGTCGGAGAATAATATATATGTATATAAGAGAGCTTTGAAATAATTTAAAGGATGTAAAATGCATTAAATGTAGCACCATCTAATATCCTGTTGCTTGTCAATTTATTTTCCCAAGTTTCATTTGAACAATAAAAATTTTATTAAATTTCATATTCCATTTTGTACTTGTATCTATATTATAAAGTTTTATATTTATACTTATAACTTTTTTTGTTTTTATTTAAAATAATTTACAGCAAATATAAAATATGATTTATTATCACTTTTATAATACAATTTCGGGTTGTTGTAATTTTTATTTTATTATTTAATAATAATAATAACTTTTGTAATAAATCATCAACAAAACGAGTTTGTTTATATACATAATAATACATTAGATTAATTTCCATTTGAATTATATATTTAAAATTCTGGTTAATTTGATTATAAAGAGCTTTAAAAAAATGTTTCTTCTGTTTAATGTGTGGAAGAAGGTGAAATAAACAATGTAAAAGGGCATTAAGGAAAACAACATTCTTAAAGTAATTATTATTTAAAAATGTGGGTCTTATAACAAGAAATAAGCTGGTAACAATAATAAATCAACAATTTTGACATGCACGCACGCAATGAAACAATTAAATTGTTTTAAGAAGTATTACTAGTTCGATTTTTCTTTCTCTTTTTACATCATTACTCGATATTTTTTTTAACATGAATGCAATTACTTAGTTATACTGGTTGAAAGAATTAAAAAATCATTCACTTTAAATACAGTTAATTTATTTTCCTCATGTTTGTATATAGATATTATTATTTACCTTTTAGTTAGTTGATTACAAAACTAAAACTTGTTGTTGTAAGTGAGTTTATATTAGAAATAGGTCAATTTGAAATGAAATATGATATTTTATGTAGTTTTCTGCAGCATTTCACACTATAAATCATATTATTAAGTCTTTGTTAATTTTTTTCAATATTGTTTACAATTTTTATATATACAAGAACAATTTATTCCTATTACAAATAATTAATAATAATTTATAATAAATTGCCTTTGTTACATTTGTTTGACAGTTTGTTATGATGTAATTGTACAAGAAAATGTAAATATTACTTGAAATAAAAAAAATGTACATAAATATTTATATCATTAATGTGTTTTTTTTTTGCAGAATTATAAATTTACTTCGTAACTAGCGGTACAATTATTAGTTATCAATGTATTTCCTTTTCGATAAATTTTTTGTATTTCAAATTAAAAGGAATATGTATGTCGTCCATTCCCCTTTTTTGAAAATTTTCCCTCATTTATAAATAGTTGATATAAAAAAACAGAGTGTTTCGATATTTAAATATCTTATCAAGTTTTATATATGTACTTGTATATAAATAAATAGTTATGTACATATACATACACATATGTTGGTAGTTGAAGATTATAATATAATAGAATGTGTAACCAAAGCCACAATACTTACCCATGGAATTTCAACTGCTATGTTATTAAATTACAAAATTATACTGTATCTAATTTAGACAAATTTCTCGGTTGGATTGTTTAAATTTTTTTCCTGTTTAATAAAATAATGTTTGCCTCCTCCTCTGCTCTCTTTCTCTTCTCTATTCTTCAACTGAAAATTTAATTTCAAATTCCATTCTTAACTATTTTTCTTTAATAAATTAAATATTTTTTATTAAAAAAAAAAGTATAAAAATATCTGTGTGTCTTCTTTTTATTTTTATATAATTTGTGTGCAAAAGTAGGTAATGTTATTGTATAAAAATTTGCAATTAAAATTTTAAAATGAATGATGTATTAAATTTGTATATTTCCGTCCTGGAAAATTCAGCGCTTTTCAGCAATGATTCATGATGCTGTGATATTAAAAAGTAATTTATATATATGTGTATGTGTGTATGTATTATAAGAGTGTATATGTATGAGAGCTTTTTATTTGCTTTTTCTTGTTTCATTTTTATTTTCATACTTGCTTCATAAAATAGAATTTATTTTACGTTTTATCTCATATTTTATCAACGATATGACAATGTTTTTCTCCATATTTCAACTGAAATATTATATTTATATTTTTGTGAATATTTGCTTTTTTCCCCTCTTTTCCATTTTTAATTAAATTTCGTTCTTTTTATGGTGCTTTGTATAGTATAATGTTATTTTTTTCATACTATATATGTATATGTAATATATTTTTCTTTTTATGAAATTCTATTAGCTATTTAAATGTTCTGAAAATTTAAAAAGTTCCAAATCATCTCTTTTAAATTGAAATTGCTATATTGCATATTATATAAAATTCATGTACATATACATTTTCCCTTAAAAACTTCTTTAAAAAATCTTAATTTTAAAATAAAAATACATTTTTATTCTGCTTTTAGAAACAAGTTTTAAAAACTATGTCAGAAACTATATGGACCGCTTTTTATAAATAAAAAGTGGGCCAGAAACTAGACTGGTTACAAAATTATATCAGAAAGAATAATTGTTTTTATTGCGTCAGAAACCAGACAGGTTTTTATTTGTAAATAAAAATATAGGTCAAAAACCAGTCTTTTTGTGTTTATAAAAGAATACGTGTCGAAAACTAGACTAGTTTTTGTTTACAAATAAAAATTAGGTAAAAACTAGTTTTTTTTTGGGTTTATAATTGAAACCCGCTCTAATATTGTAGTTTAAAAAGCAAGAAGCCAACTTTGTAGGGAGAAAAAAATGGTACACAGCATACCTATAGTATTTATTTTTTCTATATATTCTTATTTGTAATATATTTTTCTTTTACGAAATTTGAGTAGCTAATATTTTAAATGTTCTGAAAATTTAATAAAAAGTTCCAAATCATCTCTTTTAAATTGAAATTGCTATATTGCATATTATATAAGATCCTTGTATAAATTCTCTTTTAAAAACTTCTTTAATACATTTCAATTTTGTATAAAATAAACTCGTGTGTATGTGTGTATATATTATGGAAAAATAAATAATAATTTTCATTGTATAACCTATAAACTCATAATATTTATTTTAAAGTTTTGTACTGTGAATAAAATAAAATTTTCTTGTATGTATGTGTATATATATATATATGTATATCGAAGTCGAACGAACCAAAGTTGCTATTCAAGATGACCAATTTATAGGTACAAGTTTAGTAAGTTATTGTGCACGATCTAAAGAATATTTATTCTGATTCAGTCGAGCATAAAAACGAGAAATAACCGAGGTAATTACTTTATTCTGTCTGAAAAAAAAATGATCCACATTTTTCAGTGTTTTTCTTTACTTGTTTTTCCTCTCATTTTGTGTGCTTGTTGCGCTCATCTCTGTTACTCTTATATTGAAAAATCTGCCCTCGTCTACAACTATAAAAGTATAAAACATTACTTTTTACAAAACGGTTCGTTAGTTCGTACAATATATAAAGTAAAGGTATATTGACATAAAGGTTTAGTTAATTTTATTTAGCGTTCCTCTTTTCTTTTTTTTTTTATTTTCCATTTTAGAAAAAAGCCATAATGTATTTAGCACACAGAAGATTGATCTTATAAAATTAAAAGAAAAGCTCTGTGAAATATTGTGTGTAATGAAGTTAAATAAGCTGGGGATTTTAATTAAATGTGCCGTTTTTTTTTTTGATGTATAAAATATAAATTAAATTTATTTTATGTAAGATATACATGGAAAATCTTATCAACTTGGCAAATAGAATATTTTCCAACAATATTTTTTTTTGTATTTTTGAATGAACTGATTTAATTCCGAATATGATTACATGGAAAAATTTAAAATTCAAAGTATATGCGGAATATCATTCAGTTCCATATGTATGTAAATGTGTTGAAAAATGAATATTTAAATAAATTAATTCAAATAAACTTTAGGAAATTTATTTTTTTTTATATAAAAAAAAGAAATTATTGTACCTTTCAACAATACAATATTGTTTAGACATTGAATATATGTATAGTTTAAAACTTTTTCTATATTATATGAATTTATGTGGAATGCAGGTTGTATATAACAAGGGGGTGGTTAGTCGAAAAAAAAAACGACAAAGGGTAACTTTTATAGCAATATGTATTTTATGGATATTACAAAGTATATGTGTATGAAAAACACGCATTGCAGTCATATTTTCCTCACTGAACGTCTTGTATTGCTCCCTTGGGCTCAGATGAGATCAATAACACTGGAATTGTACATTTACTAGGGGCACAATATGTTCCTATAAAACGTTTATATTTTACTGCCGATATCAATTCGTCTAATTTAATAACAGATAGTGCTTTTTTAGGAGTCAGACGAAATGGTTTAGATAATTAGAAAAATTTATTTTTACGTTTATGACAGTAGATTTATTATTAATTTTATAATAAACTGATTTTATATTGGATTTTTCTCTATACACAACATATATAACGAATTAACGATAATTTAATGCAGACAACATCTGTGTAAATAATTGATTATTTTCTAAAACATTTTACTGAACTTTTCTATTTTTGTAATATAAAAACTTTATTTTTTTTCTTCTTTTGCAAAAGATTTAATAATATTATACGAAAAACTAACGGTTTATAATAAATCATTTTAATTTCCATTATATTCCTTGTACATAATCATCATTACAACACAATTTTCGTTTTTTTAATTTTATTTAGAAAGAATTACTTAACAAGCTTACAATAATAATAATAATTTTTCTCAACTTGATACAAATATAATTTCAGTACGAATAAAAGCTTGTACAAAATTTATTTGTACACATGTATATGTATATAGTAAAATGTTGTTGTAGTGTATAAGAATTTTATTGAGATTACGAACTTGACTTTGAGTTTTATAGTGCGTGATTAAACGGTTTGTTACTGATTGAAAGCAGCGTGACTAGAAACACGATTAGTGCGGACTTGATGAAAACAAAGCTACAAATTCCTGGCGGGTATAGGACATCTTTATTAAAGCGACAAGCAACAGGACATGATGATTGCTTTTTCTTGAACTTAACCACTTTTTTCTGTATCCATGTGTTATGTTCTCGTTTGTTGCCATTTTCCAAACAAACATTTATAACAATAAAGAAAATCGTTAAATAAAACTATATTGTTTTTATTAAATTTGAAGAAAATGTGTTTATAAATACCAGTCCCCACGTATGTAATAAACATAAACCATTAATATCGTGTAAAGTATCTAATAACATGAAACAAAACAATTGACAATGTAAAATACACATACACGCAATTACATTGTCAGTATTATATGGTTTTACGGTGTACGATTACACGCAACGATTTGCGGTGAACCATTTGATACGATGATTTACCGGCACGTACTTTGCTCTAAGGGCTGTTTACAAACATTGTACACACGTGACCGAGGGAATGAATGGTGTGTTTGTGTAAGTGTGTATGTAGTGGCATCAGTGCTGGTGCTATTTGATAGGGATGATGATGATGATGATGATGGCGGTTATAAAATAACGTTTTGTGACCTGTTAAAGGATCGAATTTATCTCCAAAAGGATGTTTTCAAGTAATTGATTAAGATTTTTAAGGTACGAAAATTGAATTTGGAAATTGAACGTTTTTTTTTCTGGGTTTTTTTATAATCCAAAATATATTTAGTGAGTTGATGGGGCCCCAGAGTTGACCCACACGACATGACACTAATTCAACCAAACCACCTGTTGGTGTACAAGCAGCAGGAGCAACCAACCATATATACCCAACAACATAACAACAAGAGCAACAGCAAGGCAGCCAACAAGCAAAGTTAAAGCTGTTGACGACGATGTCGACGACGGGCTACACACTGTGTAAATGGGGCTCAATTTGACATATATATATAGTATGTGAGTGAGAACAACCCCCCGAGTATTTTGATCACTATGATATTCTGTTGGCAGTGACAGTGGCGGCGCGTCATCCACATGCAACATTGTGAACTCCACCATCCCCTAATGGGTCTTTATGTCGACACGAGGGCTGCGTGATCCCAATGGCATCATTGTAGTATTATACACTCAAATACACACACACACACATACATATAATATGTTTTTGTTGTCATTTCAATGAGTAAAAATGTCTGAAATCGTGTCCATTCATTCATATTTTTCCACTGTTGAATTTTTTTGTAATTTAAATAAGATTCCATATAATTTCTTGAGATTATCATTAAAATTTTAATTGCCATTTTGTAATTACTCGACGATACATGTTAATTTATTGCAAATTAAATTTTGTTATTATACGTGCAATAATCTAATAAAGTGCAAATATTTTGCACTTGAATTAAATTTTTTACAATTGTGTATCAAAGTTCTATTAAAATGAGTTTTCATGGTGGGCATGTCATTATTATTGAACATAAAGTCATGTTTTATAATATGAACTTGGTTCATAAGCAGCTAGTCATGTTTATTATATGTCTGTCAGTCATTATATAGCATTTAAGTTTATGAATAGAGATTAAGAGACAGGCAGAAAGAGACAGAAAGAGAAGAAAAAAAAATGATGACATTAAAATGTGTCTAGTTTCCGTATAATCAGGAAATTTATCTGAAATTTTTACTTATTAATTAGATTTATACTTATTATAATTTTCTTTTTATTTAGGTGGATGGTCTTGTAATTAAGTTTTAGATATTTATCTTTTGGTTTCATGCATCTGTCAAAAATTCGCATATGCACTTAATACTTAGTGTGTATAATGTAATAATTTCTAAGAATGTTATTAAAGTTCATTTCAGATATAAAACTCGTTTTAACACATATATTATTAAGAACAAGTAAATTGTATGTACGTGCAAATTACATAGGCAATTATCTTAACATTTAATTAAGGGCTACATTCAAAAACAATTATTTCGATTAAATTGAATTGAATATTTTCTGTATGTATAAAATGTATTACTAAGAAACTGCATTCAATAATATTATAAATTTATACTATAGAAGAAGAGAGGGCTGCTAGTAAGATTAATTATATTTTATACAACAATGACTTGTTTTCAATTTAATGATGTAAAATTTAATCAATATTCTTACAAAAAATAACTGTACCAACAAAGACATGATATTAATGCACCAGAATAAAAAAAGCAAAGCATCACAATATACATATATGTATATTAAATAAGTTGTATATACAATTTTTGTTAATTATACAACAGTAATTAGATTTGTTTTTTTTTCTTGTTTTATTGCAGATGCTGTAAAACGACCACCTCATTCAAGGTAAGTGGTTTTTTAACAACTACTGATTATATTTTTTTATGTTTTTACGCCGTTGTCCTTGAGGACGAGCATATATGTAGTAATAGATAGAAAGATGGAACACAAAATACAAAAAAAAAATGATCGTGACCAATGCATAAACCAAAAAAAGACACAATATATAATAGAATACAATAGTCTTGTTCATGACCTCTTCAGATATGTCCGATACTGTGATTTGTAGGTCTGGATTCGATCTGGCAATTAAATGTCATGTAATACAAGGACTGTTTAAAAAAAGTCGGTGCTATCTCGTTTCAGGACCGGCCCAAAAACATGGCCAATTCTCAAAAAAAGTAATCTAAATACGAAATTAGGGTTGTCGAATTAATAGTTTATCAATTTTTTTAAATAAATCAAGTTGATTTGAATAAAAATTTTCTACTGAAACCCGTTCCTGAATTTGTTCTTCGTGTGCGTCTCGTTTTTTTTCCATAAATGTGCAATTTTGTTACGCTTTATCATTTTCTCATAATGGTAATTTGAACGCCGTGTTATATTGTTAGAAAAAACGTATATATATATGTGTAGTAAATCACAAATGTTTTTGTTTTGTTCTTTTACTTTGTCGTCTCATCTTTATTGAAAAACCCACAACAAATAAAATCCATTTTAATAGCAATTTTAATAGTCTTTCCAGCTATATAATTTTTTAATTTATTTAAGTGTATGTTTATTGACTGAATATATTCAACACCTTATCATCTAAAACGGCTTGTTTTCTTTTAACTATATGTATATAATATAATTAAAAAAAAAGAAATCAATTTTATTGGCGACAAATGCAACGACGACGACGGCGGCGGCATCGGCAGCGGGTCATTCGAATTGCGATTTTTCGTTTTGTTCTTTTTCTTTCTCCGATCTTCGTGTGTACTGTTTTTTTTGTTCTCTTCTTCAAGTCTTTATGTGTGGTGCCTTCAAGGCAAACCTTTTTTCCGCTGTGAAGATTATTGAAATTTTTTCCAGTTTAGTTCAGAAGGTCAACAAATTTTTCATTTAATTGCCTGTAATAAAATGTTAAATGAAATGCACATTATTTTGAAAAATTGAGTTTATTGTATTTTATTCTCTCATTTTTTTTTCCTTTATCTTGAAAAAATTAATGTGGTTAGTTAAAAGTTAACTTTAATACAAAAAAAAATCCTCAACGAAATGCAAATTTCTATTTTATTCTTGTAACGTATTTAAAGAGAGAACAAACTTAAGTTTCCCAACTCTAAATAGGAAATCCAACAAATCGCATTTAAAACTTTTTCCTCTTTTATTTTTGTAAGGAAAAAACATACATAGTGATGTTGAAGAATGAACCCCTCCGCGGGCTGTATGTTCTCTCCCACTTTGATCCAGAAATTCTTTGTTGATTCTTTTTTTACGACGTCATTTCGTAGAAATGAAATTTTCTTCATAGCTGTCAAGGTAAATCAAAAGAATGCCCATCAGTTTTTCATTTTAGGACTTGTTCGATTTATATAGTTATTTGATTTTTCTATTTTGGAAATTATTTCAATTCTTTTAAAGAATTTTCTTACTTAAGTACTTATATCGATGTATTCAAAAGGAAATAAACAGGAATTATGCAGGTATTTTTCAATTTATACGTAAATTGTTGGCGAAAATACAATTTTGACTTGTTTTTCAAATAAAAGAACACAATCAAAAATTGTATTTGTATGTAAAATAAGGTCGATTGGAGTTTCAGAAATTCTCTTCCAGCACTTTCTGTCCCTCTTATACCGCCCCTTGGAGCAGTGTATATCAACATTATTAAATTTTCTTGTATAAATATTTTGTTTTTGCCATCAAAAGGAAATGTTTTTATTACATTTTTTTTCTTTCTTGTATAATGAATATTTTCAAAAATTAAATTTAAACTTTTCATTATGCTAATAGTAATCGATCTTTCTTTTCTTTATATATCACTACATACATATAGACTATAGAAGAATGTCAATTTAAAATTTTTCAATGTAATGTTTTACTTTCGAACTTTTACTACAAAAAAAAAAAATGAACTTTGCATCTATAAGTTAGTATATTTTTTCTTTTTTGGTCTCATATACATTTTGTAAACTTCTGTATAAGAAAATTGAATTAGTTTTACAACAAAGTTAAATTTCTTTTAATGTTGATTTACCTACATTGATAAAAAAATCTTTCTCCCCCTTTCACATTCATTCCATATATTTTCTTCTTCAACTTAACTCAATTAAATTAGTTTTATAAGTAAACAATTTAATTCTGTCCGTAAAAGCAAAATGGGAATTGGATTTCTGAAATAGATTTTTATGTTCCACCAGTTTTTTTTTCCTTTTCTTTTCTTTGATTTATTATTATTGGATGTTTACTTTTCTTAAATCTTAAATCCGCGTGTCCGCGTCATTTGTTGTAAAAATTATTGTTTTGCTGTTTGATTTAAATGTTTTTTGACAAATAACGGAATGTTTTTTCCAAATATATTTGTAAACACGCTCAAAAAAGATACATACGAGTATATACAGTTTTGCCGATATAACAACAGGTGGTGTAGATCATCTCGTCTTCTTGGTTTTTGCTGCTGGTCATGGCACCTGACGCCGTATATATCCCCCTGGGGGACAACCCATCAAGCACCTGTCTACAACAGCAAGTATTCACTTTAAAACTCGACCTACCGATCTACCTAGGCCCTCTGTTCAGATATTGCCATTTTACACATCATTTTTTCTTTTCTTTATAACCAGAACAATTTGTATTGAAGAACTAAGAATAGAATGGTATGGTTGGTTTTTGTTTGTGATCACCACCAGTCATCGATTTCGTATTGTTAATGTTACTTCTTCACCATCTATTTCAAGTGGTTTAAAGGTATATATTGTAGAGGGTAGTTGAGAGAGAATTCAATTACTTAATTCAATATTTAGTGAATTGATTTTCAGTTGTGTATACAGCATTTCATATTATACAGGATTTAACTTTTTTCTTGGTAAGTAAAATAGAAATTTTGTAACCTTATTTGTGTGTTTATGTTGTTATAAAAATTATATAAAATAAATAAAACAAGCTAGATAAATGGTTATAATTTAACTTAACGACCATATACCAAAAACATTCAACTAAACTTTATTACATCATAAAAATGTCATAACATTACAACTTCTTTTCTATCAAACATTATTATAATTAAATTTTCAATTTTTTTATATTCATAATAAATAAATTTGTTTAATTTATGTATCGTGTTAACTGTATACAGTCTTGTTTTTCTTTTTGATTGTTTCATTTTGGACATGATAATTATAATTTAGGGAACGAAATTATTAATAATATTTAGAAAATTATATTGCTAATAAGTAAACAAGTATATACCAGTTGTAACAATGTTTACTGTGCATTCCAGTCGCATTATTGTTAATTAAATGTATTGTTAGTAAATGTTGAGATAACAATGTATGTATGTACAAATGAATGCAAATGGTAATTGACAAGCAAGAGATTTCAATCGATTCACTATATTATATACAGGGTGATTTTATTTAAATTTACACTAGAAATATTTTAAATACTAAAAGAAGTATTTAACCAAAATTTGGATTTAGGGGTTTGCAAATGTATAACATCCAGTATAAAAATATGGTACAATTTTCTAAATCTTGATGGTATAGTTTGTCATTGTACAAAATTTCATCATTCTATCAGTTTTATTGCCAAAAATATGAAGCTTTTTCATACAGCGTGATTCTTTAAATTTGACATAAAAAAGCTCAGAAAATAGCTCAGAAGTGACAATATTTTCATTGAATTTAATTAAAATATCTTTTAATTTTTGAAATATGTAACTATAATAGCTTATAAATTGAATCACCCTGTATATACATCGTGTTTATTGCGTTTTATGTGTGTATGTCAGAATTGCAATTCTTGTAATTTCCTTTATTTTAATATTCTACAATTTTTAATAAAATTTTATTAAACGATTTTCAATTTTTTTAATTATAAATTGCAAATTGCTGCCTTTAGGCAATATATTTGTAATAGTAAATGGCACTTTCAATATATATCCATATATAGATGAAAAAATTACTACATATTTGAAGATGTGATCTTATGTTCTTATGGAAATTTATAATGAAATGTCAACAAAACGAGGCTATGCGATAAGTTCAACATTATTTTAAATTAAGTAACAATTTTATTGTAATTGTTTTTAATTAATTGTAATTATATTATTAGAATTTATACAAAAACGTGAATGAAAATATTTGTGCAAATCAGATAAAGTTATTAGTGTCCATTTTTATTATTATACAAGTATATTTTGCCTCAAAGCAAATAGATTAAATCAATAAAAAAAAAACTAAATTAGAATGTTATAATTTAATTATCAAGATAACATTAAAGCAAAAATGTTACACAATAAAAAAAGCTGAATATACACATGTAATTTAAATTAATATTTTTTTTTATTGTCGTTTATATTCAGAATAGAGTTGTCGTTTATTTTTCAGTATTTTTAAATTGGCACCGTTTTATTTATTGTAATATTTATAATATGGCTTTAAAGAGAGTGAATAGAGACATAAAACACGGTATTACATTAGATAAATATTGAAAAAATAATAGTCTAGAGAAAAAAAATTATTATGAGAATTAAATCATGAAACAAGTAATCGTTACAACAAGCAAAATAAATCATTTAATATCCCTGCAACATTTCAAATGTCATAATATTAAATTTAATGATTTGCCTTTGCGCGCACTCATAAAATATTTTATTAAAATTCCATTCGACTGAAACTGAAAACAACTTTTCTCCTTTTATATAACAACAGAATGAAATAAAAGTAAGAAGAATGTATAAAAGAAAACAATATAAAATGAAATTACTTTTGTCAAAAAAAAAAGAAACACATAAATAAACACACACACATCACTAACACAAATTTCATAAAATTTTAATTATTTTATTCAAATTAAAACAATTATTACAACATTTTATGAAATTAATAATAACATTTATTTAATGGAAAATGAAAATTAATTTGGAAAAACTTATAATTAAATGCAAACAAACTTTCCTCACACAGACATAATATATAAATTCTGAAAATTTAATCATTTGAATTTGAATTTATTATGTTATTCTTTAGATTTTCTATGTGAAAAGTTTTACTTCTATACAAAAACATTTTAAATTTGGTTTTCTATTCTGAAAATTAGTTTGGACTATATTTCACATTCTTTTGAAAAAAAAAAATAAGGAAAATATTAGGGGGATTGCACACAACCCCACACAATTGGCACGTGCTTTGACACTCAAAACACAAAATAAAAAGAAAAAGAATTATATGAAAGAGGTACAGAGATGAAATCTAGTATATATAGAGAGGGTGTAAGATAGTATAAAAAGAAAAGAAAAAATAAATGAAAGGAATGGATTACACTTGACACTCTGGCTCAATGATTATATTGGAAAACGGGGCTATACGATCGATTGTTAGAAAAGAATAAAGAAAGAAATTCGAATAATCGCCAAGTTTTTTTTTGCTTCTTTTGATTGTTATTTACATTTCGTAAATATATTAGAGCTTTGTGTATATGTGTTCAAAATACAAAATAAATTTCGATTCTGTTCTGTTTTTATTCTTTTGAAAAGTATTTGAATAATTGAATTTACGTATAGTGTGAGGTGTAATTTATTTGATGGTTTTTTTTGCTGTTGTTCTAAAGATTAACTGAGCTCCTACTAATACAATAAAAGAATACATAAATCTTATAAAAATGCTTTTTTACTATGTGATTAAGTTTAAATTATAAGCTTAAGTTAAATTGGCACGTATATCCTTATAAATTACATCTTAAATCTATAATTTCAATATTAAATTGTATAATACAAGTGTGTGTGCGGATTTAATACATTTTCGAATTAAAACCATTTATTAGAATTATAAAACAATTTGTTGTGAATATTTAAAAAATGTCGTAAAATTGAAATTTCCATTGAAATGAAATTAATTTTGTTAGAGAAATACTTAAATCGAATCGTGCTTCTATTTATAATTTCCTGTAAATCCTAATCAAGTTCTAATAATGTTATTTTCCGTAATCATCGTACTGAAATTACTATACTATGCTTTAACACCAATAAGTTGAAAAATGAAAAAATTGTGCAACACGTTAAAAAAAGATAAACTGTTTGTTAAAGTTTGTTTAGAATTTTCTGTTTTTCCTACAAAACAGATATATTTTTTTTCTTATATAATTATTATTTATATTTCCATCTGTTGAAGAATTAATTGTATAAATACACCATTATTTTACGACTATATAATTTTAATTACCTTATAAGCAAGTAATTTTTTATATCAACCATAAATTAGCTATTACTTGAAAATATACAGTTTTAATTATGTATTTAGTTTGAAGATTTCACTTCAACTCATTATATACTCAAATGTTTCATTATTCTTTATTTTTGTATTTAAGTTTGATTAGTTTTAATTTTATATTTCTCTTTTTCTGTCTTTTATACATATATTTATTATTGGTATAAAATGTTGATGATTTTACAAATACATTTGTTTCTTTAATTCATTACTTGAGTATTCAGTACTCGTATTATAAAACTTGAAACATTAAAGCAAATTATATAATACCAACAGTTGCAATTGAATTTTCTTTCTATTTATTATTAAACTGTACATTTTAAAATTGTTTTATTTACTGTTTTAAAGTTTATATTAGAGAAATTTTGGCCAATTTAAATTTAAAAGCCCTCATAGACAATTACTTTGTTGACAATGTTTAATACCAATTTTAAAAATAATAACGGTGTAATACGCATGATCTGTATCCTATGCAATAATATGCATGTTATACCATCGATACCATATTCAATAACATAGCAACCACTTTGTTTAATAAACAACACGCTTTTATCATCGTGAATAATTTGTGACTGTCGAAAATGGCCTTTATGTTATAGCAAATAAAAAAATCCAGCAAAAATCTTTAAAATTGTATAAATTTTTCTCTATAATAGTTATTTGTTTTATAAGGCTAGAAACTGAGCTTTTGCGAGTGTGAGTTTTTTGAGGGCTGAGGCCGCAGGCCGAGGCCCTCAACGTACGAACACTCGCAAAAGAGTTTTTTAGACGCATAAAACACAATATTTTTTGCGCCGACAATAATTATTTAAATAAAAAAATTAATTTAATAAACAATATTTCGACTTGACACATTTGACATCTGTCAAATCAATTCATTTTCTGAATCAGTGGGAACGTAAATTGCACTAGATTTCATTTTGCCTGCCTAGGCAGGAAAAACGCAGTTTCTAGACGATTTTCGCGATTGCAAAACGACTAAATACGGACGGAGGCGCAAAAAACAATTGATCGTATATTATATGTAATTCGTTGTGTGTGTTTTATTGTATTTGTTTTGTGTAGATTGGTTCATTAGAGCTGTTATCTATGTAAGTACACATGTTTTTGCCATTTCTGGTTATATTCTAGTGAGTTTGTGTGTATTTAAACTTTGGGATATAATAAATTGTCTATAATCTCGATTGTTTGAAAAACCAGTTCGCTTTTGCCTATAAGAGAGATCACTATAACCGATATTCAGAAAACATTGTCAGAAATTCATGGTAGTGTTTTACTTATAAATTTTGCTTTTATGTCTTTTAAATTATATTACAAAAGCAAAATATACATATTTATAAGATTACAATGTTTTATACATAAAGTGGTTTTATATTATAAAATGTAGGTACACATTCATATATTGTTTTTAATATACACACATACGACGAAGATGTGTCTCTTCTCTTTATAAATATTGTATTTGCAGTTATTGTATATAATATACAGAAAAATTATAATTTTAGATTTTTGTTGTTAACATAAAAGAGTCAAAATATGGAAATGATAATGTAAAAGAATGTAGATGGCACAAGTTTTTTTTCTTTTATAGAACATTATATTTTTTAATTTCTATAATATAAAATTCTCCCAAGTTTAAATGAAATTATACGAGAACTATTTCATTTCTATGTGTTGAACTCACTCAAAAGTAACCTAATTTCGGCAATGTAATTTTCTAATTTGATCATAAGCTAACATAAAGGCATTCACTTAATTTGAAATCGGGTTAAACGGTCCAACTAAGGACAGTCCAATTTGTTATAAAATGTAAAAGCACGATGAAATTGAGGGGATGGGTGTGTTTTCACGGGGTTGGTTTTGATGATAATGTTTTTGGTGTTTGATGTAAAGTAAATAATTAAAGGGTGCACAATGTAAACAGAACAATTCATTTTCTTTTAATAATTTTCTGTCACATCCTAGAATTTATTTCTTTTGTAGATTTTTATATGAAGGGAGAGAAAATTTCTCCCTCACTCGTCGTTTTTTTTTCTCTTTTCCTTTGTAGGAAATTGTGTGTGTGTGTGTGTGTTAGTATGATATAAGTGAAATTTTGATGGTAAAAAATTTAAATTCGCCCTGTTTCTTCTCTTAAAAGCCTCTGGCAGGTCGATATGGAAAAGTTTATTCATCTTCTCTCACCAACCACACCCCTCATACGCGGAAGAAGAAAAAAAATGTTTATTAAATCGTTGATCGAAACTTGTAATTAATTTCTCTTATGATGCAACTTGTAATTATTGGGACTTTGTTTTCATTAATTTCATTTTTAAAATTATATACATACAGATTTTATTTATAGTAGGATTCTAATAAAGTTTTTATTAAAATTGATGGCCAGAAGTATGTCATAATGGGGGCCGATTGGTGTAGTCTTTAATTTATAATCTTGTATTCAATCTAAATATACCTTTAAGGTGTTTTCATTATAGAACTTAATAATTTAAATTGCTATGGTTTTGATTATTTATACAATTATTCGGGCCTACATTAATATGAGTAATTGTGACAACATATTTTTAAACAATTATTTCAGGTTTTATAATTATTTGAAGACCATTTACAGAATTGGTATTAAAAAAAAATGCAATACATTTAAAAGCTCACTGAAATTGAGACAACACCGACCATCACCACTTAAAATAATAAACCATTCCTTATTTGATGATGATGATGATGATTACAATTTTTGCATTAAATTGTATTATTATTAAAATATATATATAAAAAGAAAAAAAGGAAAAGTGCGGGAAATAAAATGATGGCAACTATGCAAAGTAAATTATTAACATTCATAAACGAAAGCCTCCCAAGTTTTAATACTCCCGGACTTTATTTCGAATAAAATTTCCATTCGTTTCCTCTTCTTTTTACATAAAATTGCTTCTTTTTCATACCCCTGGCGCATGTACAGTTCGTAGGTATTGACTGGGACCCCAGCTTTTTTGCATGTATACATTTTAAGAACCGCCACTAGTATTGACATTTATTCACTTTAGACAATTTATATTTTTTCATTCGTCATAACTTTTTTTCCGTTAATTTTTACATTTTTTTTTTAAAGCGCGGATTGTAATTTAATAATAAAATATTAAAATCGATATTAATTAAATTTTCTGTATGCTGTTCTGTGTGTTGTTTTTTTTTTATTTGTTTTAGGACTAACTATATACGATGGAAATAAATTACTACCGTTTTTATGTTGTTGTATTATTAAGAAAATGAAATTATTAAAATTGAAACAGTGAAAAAGACATAAATTTATTTTAATTACAAATACTGAAAGTCTAGTAAAATTACTCTCTTTACCATCTCGTTTTACCCATTCTTGTGTTTTCGCTTCATTTTGTATTTTAAATTTAATTAAATTTGTATAAAATTTATTTGAAAGAAATTAATTTTGCACACACAAATTTTTTATTGATCATGTAAATGATTTGTATCAAAATTATGTATATGTATATCATTTATTTAATGTATTATAGAAGAACCAGAATTAAAAAAAAATGGTATTTGGTAATTACATAGTTGATAAAAATCGAGCGCACCTGTTTCTTGAATAAATAATTAATTTAATGCATAATAAATTGATTCAAATACTTTTTAAGGAAATAATTATACATCAAATATGATTGAAATGAATAAATTTTTCGTATATGTATATAAATAATATCAAAAAAGTAACTGTACACATAATAATATATGAGTTTGCGTGTTAAAAACAATACCATCATCATGAAAATTATATTTAAGCCTTTTATAAGTGTACTTTGAAAGGGAAATTGTGTAGTTAGTTTAATTATTATGATTGGGGGTTGAGGGAGTGTTAATTATTTAAAGGAATATCTCTCGAGGGTAAAGTTTGGGACTGACAGATAAACATACACTGTGGAACTGTGGATCTGTGGATCCGTGTTTGGTGTGCGTGTGTAGGTATATATGCAATGCTCAAACAATCCTGAGGTCAAACAACGCCGCCACCACCAGCCAACGTCGCCCGTCGCCGGTTTGGGGCCTTTCTCGTACAGTTCCGCTTGAACAGGTGGTGCCCTTGACGCCTTCCCTATTTCTCCTTTTTACTATCCCGAAAGAGTTCCAGACAGCTGTTCTGTCATCATAACTGAAGTCATTCTCAAGCATTGTCTTTTTTTTTCTATTTATATAAAAGACGGCCAATTTGACACCACAACAGTTTTTTTATTTATATACTTTTGTGTAATTTTTCTTTCTATAAATTAAATTGATTTATCATCACTATTTTTGACCTATTGCCCATATATATGTATTTATATGAAAATTGTTGGAAAAGTGTATTTTAGGGGCTTTTCGTGACGCGGGCCCGTTAAATCGTCTGATGGAGAAAAGTTTTTTTTATTGACTTCTTTGTAAAAAGTTTTTGTTTTCCGTTTTCTTGTTTTATTATTATAGAGAGTTTCTTTTTTTTTCTTTCTTTCTTTTTCCATTCATTAGTTCTAATAAATCAATCAAAATTTAATTGGAAAGTATGTTTTTATAGTTATAAATTTAATTAATTGAGAAAATACGATTTTGAAATATGCTGGCGTAAATTTTTGTTATTACATCACTGTGCATTTTTATACTTAAGTATAATAAAAATTTCAAGTTAATTTTTCCTATATAAATAAATTATTGATTGCGAAAATGAAATAGATGTATAATATAAGAATGAGAGTTATTTATTATTGCTATATATTTTAGCCCAGATAAGGTATATTGGATTTTGCCAGGGTGGAATCCAATAAGTAAATACCGGAGGGTCGTTCTTTCAAAATGAAATGTGTAATTCACGTCAAGATAAAATTTAAATCCACCCTTATTTTAAATTGAATTTAATGATTTACTTAATTTTATTTGAAGGGATTATTTTTATGATTTTAAACATTACTTTTTTCTCTGTATATCTCTTCATTTTTCTTATTCCAATTTTTTTCTTCTTTCTTAAGATTATATTATAAAACACAGTGAAAGATGCAATCTATATATATTTAGTCGCAAAATCCGATTTCTAAGGGAATTTATTCAAATGGAAAAATTTAAATTTTAAAATTTAATACTAAATTTTTTTTTGACTCTCTCCTCTCTCTCTCTCTGTGAGTTTGTGTGTGCATTATTATTATTATTATTTTTTGTACGCGATGATGGATGGTGATATTCTTGTCTTGTTTGAAAATTTATGAAGAAAATATATTATATTTTTTTTTTGTGTAAATATGTCGCGCTAAAATTACCTAATCCAGGGTATTATTTTTAACACGACACTTTTGTTACCACAAAATTAGTCTGTTATAACATTGATAGGGGGTGGAATGTGGTTGGAGAAATTTTTCGGGGGATAAAATGTGTGTACATGTATGTGTGTGTGTGTAATGTATTATAAAAGCATAAAAAAAATGGATATTTGAAAATTTATTAATTTATATATCAAGCTAGACATATTTACGTCAAAATATTGTATAGAATAAATATGTAAAAAATTTAATTAACGCACACATATACATATATTATTAATAACAACACACGAGTAAAAATGCCTTTTTGCATGTATATGTATTGTGTATGTTATATATATATATGTGATTGTGCATGGAAAATGAAATTATTAAGCACGGTCGTTATAAAAGTTATAAAATGAAATTTCCGGGCCACAAAGCCTGTCTGGGGGAGATGATATATAGGAACGCATTTTTTGCGTACTATTTATAATGGAAAGAATCAATGTTTGTGATGCCATGTTGCCAAAGCACAGTGTTTTTGGGGGAGAAGGAGGCCCTGTCGCGGAATGCGCCTCCTGTCGGCAACATTGCCATGTCAGGATCGATGCTGGGGCCCCTCGGTCGCCGTTATAGAGGCAATGGTTCCTTCTCGGAGATGTTCGATGGACCTCGGGCGACGCGCGTTAGGGACGCCGCCGTCCCCCAAAGCTCGTGCCCGCGGCGCTCCTCTCACACACACACACATATACGTACGAATTAAGGGGGGTATGTGTGGTTTTTCAAGTATTCTGAGCTTTTCTTTTGGTTCCTTCGTTTTTCTTTTTTTGGAAAAAAAAAGAGGAAAAGGTTGCCTGAAGATCAGAAACGTCGTTTTTTCAATTGCAACATTCTAATAAAATTTGCCCTACATTCTCTCACACAATTCACTTGTAATTGCATTGTAAATTGCATTTTATTACATTGTAGCTATAAATTTTTAACGTAATTGACAATTTTATGCTAAGTTTTGGTTTTTTTCCAAAAAAAGACAAGCATCACTTTAATCATAGATTTAAAAGTTAATTTTACAGAATGAATTACAAGAAAAATGGATGATTAGATTTTTATAAAAACAGGAAATAATTATTTTGTTTTTCTAAAAATATCAACCTATATTTTATATGTATTTTGCAATCGTGTATATATTAATGAAATATTTTGTTGGACAAAGTGATTTGTGGGTTCAAAACAATGTTATATTATTGGAACCATTGACTATATAGGTTGGTTTAGTATATAATCATATTTACCACACAGGCAAAGAACCTACTTTACAGTTCATTTTACGTTGAAAAGCTGTTGTTTCCACGCGAATTGGTACTTTTAGCACGCTCAAAGGTTAATGCGTATGTGTGTGTGTGTGCAAAAAGGAAACATCCCTATACTATATGTATGTATGTGCCTTCCACTAAGTTAAACATTTTAAGTTCGCTTCATCAACAATATCCTCAATATATCCATTATGTCCCATAACAAAAATAGACAAACAATTTTACTGTTGAATTCAACAGGGTGATAAAAAAAGGGTTACACAAGACTAATACATAAAATAGTATTGTTGCTGTAAATTGTATACAATAGTTGCAGTATCTTGAAAATATATTTGTCCTTGACATTGCAAAGGGAAAATAAGGTTAGTAAGTAAGTAGGGTCTAGGGGTCAGAGTCATCCCTGATCGTTGACCTAGAGGATTCCCAGTTTATCCTGCCATTTTCTCCACTATGGTATTGAGGGCCCGACACACGCCAACAAACGAGCAACAGCAGGCAGGCAAGCAAGTAAAAGCACCCTCACACACACACACACAAATAGAACCTCTAGAGAGAGAGTCTAGAGTCAGTCTGTACAACTCTATATAAAGCCCTTCTTATTGCCTTATTCCATGGTTGTAAGTTGGCATGTATAAAATCTGGTCCGGACCGTTTCTCCAATGATGGTTATAGGATTTGAGTAAAAACGACGTGGTAAAGATAAGGGAGTAAAAAGAAGGAAGGATTCATTCACTTTTGCCAACTTTTCGTGCTTATGTTAGTGAGAAGAGTGTATATAGACGTCGTAGTCGTAGTCGTCGTCGTCGTCGTTGTGGGGAGCTTTTCACTTGCTTGCTATGTGTTGACAAATACTATGAATCCCATTGAATCGGATTTCACTGACACGCACAACTACGTGCCTAATGTTTTCTAAAACTGACTGAATATGATACGGTTTTCCTCTTTACAATATATAAAATGTTTTCAATTTCTTTAACGTAAAACTTTTCCTTTCGATTTTCTTTATTATTCTGTTCACAATCGCCAGTAAATTACATTGTAATTGATACTGATTAGTTTATTCAAACATTGAATTTTAGACGTATCGATTATTGAATTTGATTGGAAAAATTTTATTTCTGTTTAAAAGTTTCGTTTTGTTATTGCTTGAGAATGGCTTTTAAAAATAAATACAAACCATTTTTAACGAAAATATATAAGTAAGTTTGTTTGTTATACTCAAACAAGTGTAAATTGTACTATTTTTTACACTGTCAGAAATGCCTGTTTATAAAATCATTTTTTATAACACGTTATGTTGTTTTTTTTTTAATCTTCACAATATATGGTACCTCTGTGTGTTTAACCATTCCTCAACAACAAATACACAATCCAGCGCCAAACCACAACAAGAGTTGTGTGAAAAAAATGTATGACAAGAAAAAAAATTGATTCTGATTGTGTTATTTCAGAGCGGAAATTTTATGCGATTGAATTTTGATATATAGTTAGAAAAAACGGTAGGGTGTGTGCGAATTTTATTTTGTTATCCTAATGCTTATAAAATCCGTCTTTCATGTTTTATTGACTTTGCTTGTTATTCTATTATCTGAAAATGGCCCCAAATACTTTATATATGTAGGTATATGTTTGTGTGTGTCTATTATTTATATATTATGACATAAAATGTTTTTGTCGTAAAGATTTATTTAGAAAAAAAACTAAGGGAGAAGACTTCAGTTTAAAAATTTACAACAAATAAATAATATAAAAGGAAAACATGCCAATAATAAACAAATTTTTATTTTTTACCGTTTAATATAGGTACTATTTATTTTATAATAGAAAAATGGATTTATTCTGTTGTTGTCAGTAACACGAGAATATATATTTAAATTTTTATGCTCACTATTCCATTTTCTTCCACTTTAGCTTTAATTTTTTTTTAATACTATTAAAATAAGTATAATAGAAATTTATCAAATGCAGATTTATCGAGAGAGAAAATATTATTATATGTATGTATATTAAAATATTATGCTTTTGGGAAATTGAATTTATTTCTTGATAATTTAGATTTGAATATACGAGAAGATTAAAATGAATTTAGTATTAAATTTTAATTAAAACCTCATCTTTGTTTTCGGTAGTAAAATACTATTATTTACAGTTAATTGAATGACTAAAACTAGAAATAGTTTTTCGTACATTTTTAAGTCGATTTTATTTACAAATAATTTAATTAAATTTTCCTTGAAGTTATAATTGATAATTTATCTTAATAATGCGGTTTATTAATTTGTCCGTGAAAATCTCCTGACAGGATTAATTTATATATATATGTGTACAATATACGAGATGTTTCATAAATGTATGTCTTTAGATTGATTAACAGATGGATGGCAGAGTGGCACTAATATTATATATATATGTATATGTATAAGTATAGTGTTCGTAAAATGTTTTCATTGAGTAATCGATATAAAAAGTTTTATTGAAATTGTGTAATTTTACATTTATGTGCATGTAATAATAATAATAATGAAGTAAAATAATATTATCTACTATGTTTGGCTATATAGTGTATAAAATGATAAGAATATGGGAATTAAATAAGGGGGGTAGTAAATATGTAAAAGCGACATAAAAGTCATTTTATGGGCCTACAAACTTGAATAGTTATGACGCTATTATAGCATAGCTAGACATACATTACATATCCCTTACTACCTCTTCCTCAAACAACGAATGACTTGTCTTCTCACATTCTCAAATAAGCAAATATTCATTCTATTTTTTTTACAGCACACAGACTACCATAATAATAGAAGAGATATACTTTCTTCAACATGTTTTATTTTTAATAAGAAATTTTCACTATAAAGTATACATTTTAAAATGAAATTTGTTTTATTTTTATTATATGTGTATTTCGTCTCGTTTAAATTGATTTTCTATTTACGTGCAAATAAATTTTCTTGTATTTTTCATTTCGTACACAGCAATTTTTCCCATTGCAACTTTAATCAAATTTCAAGTTGGTGATGAAATAAAAATCAACTTTTTTTTCCCGATTTCATCATCAAATATACATTTTTAAATTTCTTATGCTTGTGAGTGTGTGTGTTTGGGAAAGCAATTTTCATAAATTAAAACAAAATATTTTTCAAAAGAGGGATATTTTGCAAGCAATATATCTTTTTTAAAGTAAAGAAAAAATATATACATATATATATGAAAAGGAAAAAGTTTTGTATAAAGTTTTTTAATAAATTTTAAAAGTTGTGTTATCTTCTTATATACTTTGTTTTTTGTATTATATCTTGATATAATTCTGACAGAGAGCGATTGTAAACATATGGTACATGGAATTTATTAACCATTAGGGTTAATAAAAAAATGTGCCTTTTTTTCTTGAAATCAAAATCTTTATCGAACATGTTCTAGTTTTATATATAAATTTTCTTAGTGTATAACTTAAGATATATATGATTTCCTGTATTTCTAAGTCATTTTATTTATTATTCAAGTTGATATAAATTAATGCCACCTAAATATGTAGTTGAAATAAGCAAAAATACTACTACATATATAAAATTACTCAACTTTCAACTTTATGTAATACTTTACAATTGATTAATAATAATATAAAGTAAATTTTTATTAATAAAATAAATTAGATAAAATTGTGCAAGTATGTGGGTGTATATTATTATTATAATGTACATTTAAATAAATAGAGGGGATGAAATATAAAGTTACAATTACAAGTTTTTAAGAGAAAGGTGAATACGTGTTACAAAAGAGAAAATATATACGAAATTTATTAGCAAAGTGTGGTAGTCACGAATAGGAAAGTGTGTGATTTGTATAAAATGAGATAATACATTTTCATATATTTGGATTGAATGATTAGAGGCCTTACAAAATTCGTATTTTCCATTTAATTTACAACATATACTTAAGTATTTTAGTTTATTTGTACAGCTATATGTAATATACATTAATTTTATAATAAATGGTTGTTTTGTTATATATTGGGGAATTTTTGCTTATATGTTGAGATTTCAGATAAGGAATTCAGTTGTGGTTGTGGTAGTTAGAAGCGCGTTTTCCTGTTTTTAACGAAAATGTTTTACACTAATGATGTTACATTTTGTTATTTATGTTTGGTAGTCAATGAAAATGGTATAATAAAGTTGTGTGATAGATATCTATAAAGTTGGAATCACTATATGGAATGAGTTGAGTTATTTCAGCCACTACATTCTAGATGAAATGAAATTAATTGCATTTATATCATTGAAAGAAAAACAAGAATTTGTTTAGGGGCCGCGTTTGGATATATTTAATGAAATATTTAATAAGAAATGGTATGTGGCATATTGAAAAATATACATATGAGTTTGTGTCTTAAGACAAAAAAAAACTGGATATATACATATATTATGAGAAAATGGAAAAATATAAAGAGAAAATTTCCTTATAGTAAAGTTGCGCGAGAAATATAATGTAATGTAAATAGAATAAGTTGTGTGTTCTTTAAATGGGTTTGAATTTCCGGACCGTTGAATACGTAAATCATTATTTATATTCAAACTTGTTTGAACTTCAATTATTATTTTATATTCCACCAAACAACAGAAATAATTACAAAGTCTTGTAATATATAGGTGTACTTTTCAGTATACATAACGGAGAAGAAAAAAATCAATTTGCCAAAAAAGAAAAATATTTGAAAACGGTTACAAAGTGTCCTTACATGGATTTTGAAACAGCTGTATATCAGAATATTTAAATAATGAAATTTGAATGTTAAATATTGAAAAAATATATAATACATAATAAAGAAAATGTATATAAATGTAAATTTCTCTTTACAGCTTTTTGACCCCTTGTACCATTACTAAATATGGTTGTGATTTTTTTTGAAAGAAAAAAAAGCTAATTTCATTGTAGTTGACTATTAAATCTTATTCACGCTCTCAATTTTATGTAATAACATTTTCAACTTAATTATTGTTGTTCAATTTCATAAAAGTAATGATTACTTTGAGTTGTTTATTAATATACAAGAGGGAGAGAAAATGAAAATCAAATATTGATTAGCCTAGTTTCAAGCAATTCCGTAAATAATGAGAAACTTAATGACTATATTATAATTAAGTATTAAAATTTAATTAATGTCAAGCTATAGTTATACTAAATCCTTTTAGATTAACTTTTCGCGTCTTTCTTAATTGATCCACATATATGTACTTATAAATATAAAAAGGAATTTTTCCAAAAAAAAAATATTCCAATCTGTTGATATTAGTTTTATGAAAAAAGCTTTTAACATAAATTTCCATTGTTATAATATTTTTTTTTCGCTGATGAAAATAAAAATTTTGTTTGCACTTAAATGAAATTGAAAATCCAATAACAACACTAGCCACCATCTGGTTCGATTATTAATAGACAAAATAAATAAAATTTTTATAATGGTATTCCAAATTCTCCGCAAACGATAAAAGAGTGAGTTACTGCAAATTGACGTCCACAATCGAATATAACTTGTGTCGAAAGTAGTTCCTCGAGGACGTGTTTTGCATTTTATTTTTAAAATATATGGTTACATTAATGTATTTTCCAATTTGCTTTTCTTCCCCTATATGTACCCTATTTTTACCTACTATTTTCATCATCATTGAAAAAAAAAGTGTTCAAAAATTGATGCCATATAGAAACAATTTTTAGTTATTACAACATTTATATAATAACTATTCCAACATCTCACATAAGATATAATATATAGAACATTTTATATTGCTATAAAATGTAGTGAATTGCGAAATTTTCAATTCCATTGTGGATACTTCAAAATAACATCAAGATGGTGTATTTATATATATTTTTTTTCGTATTGTACCATTGGTTTTACTATTTACTTAATTTAGTATTCTTTTGATATAAAAATAAATAATGCTTTTTATTAAATCTATTGTTAAACAAAATTCATATAAAATTTCAATTTTTCAACATTATATGCATATAACTCAATTTTATTAAAAAGTGGTTTTAGCCAATTTGGCATTCGAACCCCTCAAGCATAAAATTGCCTCTCGCAAATCAATAATAATAATAAAGCATCACCATACACATACACATACACACTCAAACACCCACATACACAATTTTGCCTACTGCTAAAAAATTTGCTTTATTGATTTCAATTCTTATACATTTTTTTATAAATTATCTAATTAATTACAGAGAAAAAAAGTTCTAGTAAAATAGAAACAAATTGTATTGGAGTATAAAATAATTTAACGAAATTATAAAAAGAACCTTGATATAAACTGGATATATAGTATATAATACGTAGTAAAAATAAAATTCTAATAAAAATCTAATAAAAAAAATGTGAACCTTCCCCCCAATACTTATTCGATATCTTTTCTTGTTTCTACGTCCACATTTTATTATGTACAACGTATAACATTTTGAAGAGGACGTGTCTATAGTTTTCCAGCATCCACACAGCACGTTATTACATTATAAGAGAAGAAAGAAGAAAAGAGAATAAAAAATCCGTCCACCAAGTGTATTATTAAGAACCGGTTTGCTTGGAAAGTTGTTATTAAATGATTTAAAACACAATTGTTCTACTTACAAGAATGATGTCATTTTATAATATAAAGGCCTTATTGAACAATGAATCAATTTAATTAAATAAGAAAAAAAAATATCTACAAATAACAAAATTGATTGCGTTCTGGAAATGATTTATTAAAATTTATAATAATTTTCGTTATGAAAATATACAATACAAGTATATACCTGCCCCTAAAAAATATAATACGTCCCATTTTAAGCATCTTATTTCGGAAAAGAAGTGATGTAAAGAAAATAATATTTTTCCATCTCATGCAGACTCGTTCGGAATACAAAGTGTGTATTATAGAGGGAAATAGAGCGGTGGGTATCCCTATACCAACCCCTTCTGTTCCCCGTATACCATTTCACTTATATTTCAATTTTCCTACTTTATATGACAATACCAACATGTACGACAAATATTTTAAACATTTTGCAAAATAATCATTTTTCACGTTTTAAATTATCTAGTGCCATTTATTTTCACGAATACTTACTTGTACATTTTTTCCCTCCAATATAAATGTATTATGCAGAAGCAAAATTAATTCTATGTGTTGCATCTTATTCTATACATGTAAATTTAATGATCTCTATGAGGTAATATAAATCATTTTCCCATTTTATCATTGTGTCAATTTATTTTTTATACCCATGCTGTTTAAGTATAGCATATTATACGCAATATATTATTTTTTTTTGGAAATATATCATCACTGACCAGAAAACATTGTGAAGTGTAACAATTTAACGAATTGATTTCGATTGATTCAATATTGAATGTGTGAAAAAACAATAGTGGAATTTTCTTTATTAAACTACATATCTAATGGATAAATTATACCATACATAATTTTATTTTAACAATTTTCAATAAATATGTTAATAATAAGTAATATGCACATGAATTTGTTATTTAAATTTAATGGTAATGATGATAATTACTGTGAGGTGTTATAATTGTTGTGTGACCGGAACGGGACAGTCAGAAACATTCACAGCTCTATTGAAATGAAATTTGAAATCTAAATCTCATTCTCTCTCGGCTTGCTGGAAAATCCATTTCGTTTTAACTTGACGTTCAAATTGAATGTTTTGTAGTGGGGTGGTATACGTGTGCATGTATGTGTGTGTGTGTGTGTGGGGATCCTGTTCCTGCTGGTGGTGGTATAGAGGTGGCGGTGGTAGTGGTGGTGTTGGCGGTGGTGGTTGTTCTCTCTCTCTGAGCAAAAGGGGGTGCAAAACTGTTCCTGTGTTGCTGCTGCTGCTCCTCTGTTGCTGATGGTGGTAGTACCCTGACTGTACCCTGTTGTACGTACGACGATGGTGGATGGATGGTTTTGAACGAAACGAATAATACACACGGATAGGACCCCTCTATATATGATGGGGTAGTATTGCAAGAGGGCGGGTGTAGGAGGGAAAGTGCTCTTGATAAGCGTGATTTAGCAGCCCCGGGGATATTGATTTTTCCGTCCCTCACGGCCCCTATATAACCCGCTCTCAGTTTTATATGTCTGTTTTCTTACTGTAATAGCTCGGTATGTTGCGCGCGCCATGGCGAAATGAAGAGAAAACACTACGTAAGGGTGGGTGCGGGGGTGCAAAAGATGGTTTTCATTGGTGTTGTGTTTCCGCGGGACCGCCGCGGCGTAGTGGGAGAAAAGGGCCCGTACGCAAATACAGCCATTATGCCCCTTTGGTGACATTACATTGCTGCCAATTTCCATGTTATGTATATCTGAAGGAGTTTTGTTAGGCCACAAAACCGCCGCCACCACTTTAAGGACTTGATAAATATTATGGGATATACAACGAGCGGGCGGCGGTGTGCTGGCCAACCACTGTTTTAACACCATTGCCGCCAACACACATTTATACTATTACTACCCGTTTATACATCCTGTATCCTGAATCTACAAACATACACATACATACGTACTCGTACAAGTATGTGTATTATATGCGAGAGAAAATCCTTTGACGTGGCCCCAAACATTCACACTTGCCTGCTGCCTGTTGCAACTTCATCCTCAATTTGGGTCAACTTGACACTTGACTCGTTTACATCAATCCATCCAAGCATTATACTATTACATGCTATGGTCTATTCACTCTATATATACATATATATAGATCTCTTCCTCTTTTACAGACTATTTCCTGAGAAACATAAAATCTATACACGCACTCTCATCCCTATAATCGGCTTTTATCTTTCACTTCCTTCAGTTAAGTAATTTCTTAACCGGAATCAATCCTGTCTCAAATGACCCTTTTAAATGTCATATCCTTCATTAAACACCATCCTTTATTTGTTTCTAATTAAAGTGATTTTTGTAGTTTGTATCAAATAGAAAGGAAAAAGGTTTACCTATTTATTCACATGTATACGTATGTATACCTACCTTTTTTTATTATTTCAGAACCGTCAAGGAATTCCGCTACTGTTTACTGGAAAAAGAGAAAAGGTAAGCCGCTTTTGCTTTTTATAATACACCCAAGGGGTAGGGCTATTTTTCAACAAAAACAATGAAAATGCACTTAACTCCTTAATGGTAGAATTAACGCTTAGTTGTTGAGTTATATAATACGATAATAAGTTTTAAACTTTTTAGATGGTTTTCAAATTAAAGAAGGTTTTATTTCGTTAATGTAAAAACAAAATGTAATAAAAGTATAATTTAAGTAGGTACTAGTATTTTAAATGAAATTTGAAAAATTAATTTCTTCTAACAACTTTTAAAATGATTTATTCCGGAATCTGATTATACGCATTCAACTAAAATTAAAGTTATTACAAAAATCAATAGAAAAAACCTGATAGTTTCCGCTATAGATGATAATTTGCATTTTCCAAATGATTTAAAATAATTTGTTGTCAATTTCCAATCAATATTAAGTGCTACCATATTTTCGTCATCCTGTAAAAATAATACGTCTACTAGATGGTGTGGCAGTTAAACTCTTTATCTCTGGTTTTACAACAAGAACAACCGGAATTCCGGTATAGAGAGGTGACAGAGCGTATAAATAGTGGTAGTAAAGATAAAGGCAAAAGAACGAGAACAGATCCATGTTTCTAGAGTTGAAAGCCCGAAGAGCCTTACAGACAGACAAAACAAATCGTCCCCTAAGTGGTTAAAGAGAGAGATTTCTTCCATTTTCCACAAGTTGAAACCTTTATGCTAGCAAACAACATATACAGAAGAGTAGAAGAGGAAGCAAGCAAGCAGATCAGAGCAAAGCAAAAGCACACAGAGAGGCCGTAAGGGATCACGGGCAAAGTGGCAGCCGGTGTCACGAAGAGTGGGTCGAACAAGTGTATCAACACGTAGCGGGCGCGTGGCTTACCAACCTAACCGATGTCTGCCCATTTCCGGCTATGATCCCCACGGCGCCGTTTCCGAGCCACGCGAGCCGGGACGTCACGCTCACTCTCGCCACGACGACAATATCACCCTCTTTCTTCTTTCTCAAAGTTTAGCTACAACAGAGAGATACAAGCCTACATATATATATAGACATGCTATCCGGGACATCTTCATTCAACACCATCAAAACAATTAACCTATACAGGAAAAAAGGCTTTAAGTGCGTTTCAAAAGTTGAACTTGGTGTCTGGAATCTCCCTGGATTTGGTCCTTCGAAAATTGTCACATTTCACTGTAAAGCTGAAAAGATCCTATTTTGGACTCAGATTATTGTTGAAACTTCGTTAACGACGTTGAAAATTATGTTATAAAATTTTTATGTGCTTTCAGAAACAAGTATCAATAATTTGAAAAGCCGTTAAAATCTTAACAACATAACGGTTTCATTTATGTTTTTATTAACTTACAATTAATTATTAACAATTTAAATTACAATAACTAATACATCAAAAAGTAATTTAATACATATACATATATGAAAATTATGCAACAAAAGTTAATTTATAAATAATTGCTACCAACAATTACTAATTTTCAAGCGTATTATAATTTATTTATTCACTGACCTAAAAAAAAAAATGAAAGATCTGGCATCCTCCTTAACAAAAATTGTATTAATATTTGATGTGCACAATAATAAATTAATAAAAAAATTGGATCGAAATTAAAAAAAAAGTTTTTAATTAAAAATTGAATAAGAGGAAAAAAAAGAAGGGTGGATGGCTGACAAAGAGGCAGATATAATATTAACATCGTATGTAACATTAATAAGAGGGGATGTAATATTATTTATTCCTTTTTCATGGATTTTTGAGATTTGGATCGACGCGGGCCTCCCCCAAATCAAGTAGGGTTTTGCGCAGCTTTCGTAAGAGGGAGAATCTTGGGGAGGGGTCGAAGCTTTACGGCGCGTTATTCGGTTCTGAACCGTTCTACTGTCCCGTAGTGTACATTTGTTTTTATATTATACCGGAAACATGCAATTGTGAGAATACGCGTGTCGTCCGGAATTTTCAAATATATCGTATAATCATTTTCAATTTTTGGGAGGAAAGCTCTTCTCAATTTTGGAAAGAGAGATTTCTTCGTTCATTTTTGACTTGCGAGTGTAGACTGTGTTTTTTGCATTTGAAAAATAATTTTTGGTGATCATTTTTTTGTGAGGAATATATATAACTTGTTTTTTGCGAGAAAATTTTTTTCCTGTCACCCCGTTTGGACTACCTGTGTTCACAACGCTGGAACATTTGAGGCCGATAGTGGCTTCTATAAACACCCTCATCGACAACAGTGAGAATATGGAGGCCACTTATTGCGTCGGAACTGATGTAGATGTTTGCAGAATGTTCGATCAGTACTTGTACAAGGTACGATTATTGTTAATTTTCTTCTTAAATTGGTTTCGATGGTTCTAAAGTTTTTCCGGAGAAAAACTCCTGCTGTATTATAGGAGCGCACGTGAAGACTTTTGAAAATATACGTGCGTCGCGCGCGCACACATATGTACATCTCCAAAATTTTCAATTTTATTTTCAAACAAAACAAACGAATAATTATTCAATTCCCCCAATAAGCAATTGTAGAATAAATTGTGGTCTTAAGTGTATGTGTGTGTGTGTGTGCTTTTATCTAATAGAATAAGTAGAACTGTTTTGCAATTCAATAACAGTTTTTTGGGAAATTGATGGATCTACATAATAAAAATTAATTCTGTTTTAAAAAATGCGGATATGTTTCTTTACACTTGAAAAGTTTATCATAACATACTATTATGTATATGCAATATGATATTTAAATTGTTTTTCTGTTAAAGGAAAAACAAAGTAATTAATTACAATAATTTACAGTTACGTTAATTTAAATTTTGTGAGGAAACAAACATAGAAATTCCAAAAATTTACATTTATCTAAATTACAATTAATTGAAGATGTCCTGTTTTGCAACAAATGAAAATATTTCGTCATTTTAAATAAGTGATTATAAAATTTAATGGCGGAAAATTATATTTTATTTGTTTTTGTGATTTGGTGATTTGTTGTTGAAAATGGGAAAATTATTTTATCTCACGATTGTTATTACTGTATATGTATAGAAAATCAAATTTCACCGGCTATTATCGTAAAACATTGTTAATTATTTATTTGATATGAATAATGTTTTGAAAATTAAAATTAAACGCACAACGAACGCATATAATAAACAACCATTTTGTAGCTATTATAAAATTAATAATACATGTAATAATATGGTTTTATCAATTTAATATTCGTATCCTATTATATATTAAATTAATTGAAATAATAAATGGAAAATGCGATATATCTGTTTTAAATTCAATAATATTTTGTGTATATTTTGTATGTGCGTGTCACATCAATTAACTATTAAATCCAATTGAATGTATTTTTGGTATTTTACTAACTATTATATTTAAATAAAATACATATAATAAATTTGATTTACTTATTTTATGAAAATATTATTATCGTGTATAAAAACAGTTTTTCACTTTATTTCTATTTTTAGTTCAGTATATTTTTAAAATTAATGATATAAAAAAATGTTAAAATGGTGTGTTTCAGTTACGTGATTTATGTATTAAAAAATTACGTAATATATTTTTAGTTTTATTTTAAAAAAAGTTGTATGATATAATGGTATTTTTTCAATAAATATAAAGTAAATTCGATTTCAAGAGTTGATCACGATTAATGTATAAAAGTTTTTTCAACAACTCAATTAGTGCAATGTAGAAACTGCCTTAAAACATCCAAATACAATTGTAACTACAAATGAAAATCTATATTGGAATAGCCGTAGGGAATTATCACTTTTAGAACGAAAATTTTGTTACTAATGTGTAAAACTCACGCCATCATCATCATCCTTTATAAACCAAACAAACCACCAATATAACACACCTCTCTTTAACGTTCAAACAAACGAAAACCACCCCCATCGTTTCAAAATAGGCATCTCTTTCTATCAGCAACAACACATTTTCTCTATATATGTTATATACATATAGAAAGTTGTGGAAGTTTTAGGATTGATGTTATGAGGAAAGTTATATGCAAGAGACTTTTTAGTTATTTGGCAATTTACATTAAGTGCTTTCTGGCTTGCACTTTGATGGACTTAGTTTATATACCTATATATTCCAGTAATAAGCTAAAGTAAGATTTATCAGTTAATTACATCAAGTTGTTCATTAATATTGAAAGACACAACCCTCCTTTGTGTCAGTTCTTCTCACACCCTCTTATTATTATCAAGTATTATAATTCACAATAATGATACCTACTATATTGTATAATTTTTCTCTCCCTCTGGTTTTTCCACATGCACTTGACTATAAATATCGATTTATGTTTGTAAACTGAAATTTTTGTATAAAATACCCCCAAGTAGATTAAACTAATTTTTTAATTTGCATAAAAACATTGTATACCTTTATATAGAAAAATATAAATCAAGTACAATTTAATATGAATATAATTATAATGGTATATTATTTTTCCTATGTATTATAAATTAGGTATATAATATAAATCATTTTTCTAATGTTTTTAATCGTATCATTATTATGGGCGTACGTCAATGACCTGCTGAAGTCAAGGCTGAAAATTGTTGTGTACAAGTTCTCCCCAAAGCCAGACACTGAAAATTTAATGTATTGATTTTTTAATCACTCCAGAGATGCCTACGGGAAAATATTATAAGCGTGTAATAGGAAGAGGGAAAATATTAAAAAAAAAAATTAAAATTAAAACTGATGCGTATATTATAATGAATTCTCATCAATAATATTTTGTATATATAGTCAGTTTATTGATTTGTACAGTTTGACAAGGGTACAATGAATTTGCAATTAAATTAATTATAAATTTTTATTTTGTATTATATTGTTTGACGGGTGAAAAATTAATTGAATTCTTTTTTATAATTTAAAATTTTAATTAGCATTAGTTACATGTATAATTATTACATTTTAAGAATTGTCTGCAATGTTGTCTGCTGGCGTGGGATATTAATTTACAATTTTTATCATTACATATATCGTCTTCATTCATTATTATTTCTATATATCAATTGTATGTTATAATAAAATTAAAATTATTCAAGCAATAAATTATAATTAATATTATTTGTCATGTTTTGTAAAAAAAGAATTTTTTTTCAATATAAATTATAAATTTTGTTGTAATGTCATACATTCCGTGGATTGTTTTCATGAAAGAATTTCCTTTTCGGTTAAAAAAAATAAGAAATAATTTGTAAACCTATAATTAATTAATACTGTGTAGAAATTCTTTTCATTTTACAATTACGACATGTTCATGTCGAAAATTACAGTAATTTTTAACTGTATGTTGAGAGAATCCCAAAAAAAAATAATGGAAATGTTCAATAACTTTTACTACATAATTAACATAGAGAGTTGAAAGTCGAGAATCTTATTTATTACATAAATATTTGAATTACTTATTTATGCGTTTTAAAAAACAAATAAATTTCCAATAGAAGGTTTTTTTGAAAGTATTTTAGAAGTAAATCCTGTTTTCAATCAAGATTCAATAGGTTTTCAGGTTAAAAATTTTCCTTTAAGTGTAAAACTTGAATTTTCCATTAAAATACCCAATTCGAGTGATTTGTATATGATTTTATATTTATTTGATAGAAAATACGATTTTTTGAAATTAATTTTTCATGTTTCCGTCAATTTTGAAACGAGCTTTTTCGAGCTTTTTTTGAGCTTTTTGCTATATCTTCTAATCGAAACAAGATTAAAAGTTCAAATTAATATGAATTATACTACTTCTTAAGTGGAATCTCCTCCGGGGTTAGACATTTTAATTTAACCACCCTTATACATTATTTTCTATCCGTAAACGAAAAAATTAGATGTTAGCCTAAAGTTTGTTATTTTTTCGGATAAAAAGTCTAAATTTTCGCATATCTACAAGAAATACTGTTCATTCTTCCATCCCTTATTTAAATTTTCGTCTTCCTGTTGGTTTATTCTTCTTCTGAATATTATCAGATTGTTGTAAAAGTAAATTTTATTTACGATTTAAATCTACCTGTAATTATACACCTTACGAGGTTCAACACAAAGCAATTATCATAAATTAAATTGTTTTCTTTTTTCCATTTGGTTGTTTTGTGTTAGGTATAATAGTGGAAAAAGAAATAAGGAACATTATCTGGAAAAGGAGGAATCGTGCGTCGAATGAAATATACAATAATATAGTCGCCATAAAGACGTCAGAGTTGGATTTTAATATGTGGCATTATTAACGCTTTATGATCTTTAAAAATTATTTATTTATTTGTTTGGTCATTTAATTAGATTTTTCAAATACATAATCAGTTTTAGATTTAATGAGTTTTTTAATTATTATTATTAACAGACTATGTATTATTATTATTGGTACAAAAAACAAAACTAGTTTTTTATTTTTAGTTGCAAAAGAAAAACTTGTATTCTTAATTAATTTTTATGTAATGATGGTGAATTTTGTTGCGGCACCCAAAAATAAAAATAAATAAGATTGAAAAGTTATCAAGATAAGAAAAAAAATTTTATGTCCAACAAAAGAGATTTATTTTAAAGTTCGTTAACATAATTTTGTTCTGTGTGTGTGTGTGTGTGTTGGATAAAGTTTTTTCTTTTTCGGTCAATTTTCTGTTAGGGTTTTATACTTTCAGGTAGTAAATTTTATAATAAAGCCAGCTGTCGTTTTTTAAAGAATTAAAAATACATCTACATATTTATAATACGATATAAATTTTTTTGCTATGAGACATTTTATGTATTTAGGAAAATTAATAATTTATTGTCTAGAAACGGAAATAGTTAATTCAAATATTTACCATTCGTTCCATTTTATAAATAATTTATAAATGAATTTTTTAAAGTTTCTTTAAATGTTTAATCCACCTACCATAAACATTTAAATTTTAAAAACTACATAAAAACATTTTGATGAAACTGTTTCAAATTGCAAACCAAAAAAAAAAAATTAATGGCCAGTCGAAAAGGGGTTAAAATGAGTTAAAATCCCTTGTCTTTTGATCATTAACGTAAAACTTTACAACCGTTTAAGTTGAATGTAACAGACCCATAAAATAATCTAAGTGAGGTAAAATTAAAGAGTGTAGGAGAGGGTTTAAAGGTTTTTGTGTTTTTAGTAGGGTCGTAACTAAATATATATACACATATATATGAGAACAGATGGGTGGATGCACTTGGCACAAGGTCCAACCTTGATTATTATTATAGTTTCCAATGAGGTGTACTAAATGGTGGCACATGACGACATTTTATATGATACATTTATTATGTACGATTTTCGTTGAATCCGTTTTGTGTTGCCCGACACGCTGCCCATATGCGGTTTCAACGGGTGGTCTTAATGTTTAACACCATTGACCATTTTCCAGGATCGTATTACGCGCCACAAATTTCACTTATGAGCATTTAAAACTGCTGTGTAGCTAGATTTTCGCGCTGCAGTTTGTAATATTTCAAAATTTTCAAATAATTTTGTTATACCACATTCATTCGGAAAATAACCAAAAGCATTCGACAGTTTTCGGAGATTTAGAGAAATGCAACATTTCATTGGTTGAAACTATTTGAGACGCCAATAAAAATAGAGATTTATCAAAATTTCGAATATTCCCGCTGTTCTTAGGTTCTCTATTTAATGAATTAACTATAGTATATGGAATCGTTAATATATTATGTTCTTTGGTTAGTTTTAACAGCAGGAGTAGTGAAAACATTTATTGACTACTAAATGGTATAGTTGTAATAGGTTAAGTTGGCGTTAAGCACGCATTTACTACTTATACAACAACTACTATATAACAGACTTTTAATACACAACATACAACAGATTGTCATAAAATATATTAGCCTCTTACTAACCTACTTGCTATATACTATATAGCAATATTTACATAATTATAATCTCAAGATTATTATTGAAAAAGATTAGTTTTATAATAAGATCCGCATTCTGTTCCCTTGTATATTAATTTGTTTCAATTTAAATTATTTTGTCCCTTAATAAACTTATGATTCAGTAAAATTACAACATATTTAATGTAGGTATGTGCACATGTGTGTTATTATTGTATTATAGTACATAAATAATACATATATATGTATTATATAGTCGTACATACATTAAAATGAAATGATTTATTTCATACACATTATAACCTATCAATTTACTATTATTATAAAATTATTATTGTGTATTATGATTTATTTATTGCTTTATTAAAATGAAATTATCTTATATACGTACAATTTTATTGATTTTTGAAATCAAATTATATTTAGAGCTTTTTTTTCCTAGCACGCGTAAATTTTGTAAAAATATGCTATATAATTTATTATTGTACCATATAGTGCCCCCATAATTAATATTATTTAAGTGTAGTCATTAATCACTTGGTTAAAGAAAGTTAAATTAATCTTGGAAAGCGTCAGTCGTTGAATATTTCTTTTATTGTTTCATGCAAAAGTGTAATAAAATAAAGAACTAAAAATAAGCATTTTATATTGAAAAGCTTTAATTTCAGGCTATTATATGAGTATAATAAGTATTTTCAGTAATTCAGTTACTATACTTTAAAGATATACAAATTCCATTTGAATAAATATTTGATTATTTGAAATGATTTTTTACGAGAAAATACTTTACTTGGGAATAGTCGTCGTCTATATTGTGTGCTTCTGCTGCTGTAGGTCTTTTTTTATTTGGCGTTAATGCTATCATTAAAATTCATTGTCAGTATACCGATCGACTATATGAAGTGAAAATATATTTCTAGTACGCGTAATGAATAAATAAGGCCGTCTATATACAAACTTCTTGTTTGCTGTAGGAGGGCATTATTCCTGAAATTCAGTTCTTTTAAAATTGCTAAATAAATTTCAAACAGATTTTGTTGAAAATTGAATAATTCGCAATTTAACTGTAAGTTAATACTTTATTATTGGTTAAAATTCCTAACTAATCAATTTCTATTGAATTTATTGATTTATATATTTAGTTTGTGTGAGAATTTTTTCAAAAGCAATTAGAAATTATTGATTTAAAGAATTTGATAAATAATTTCAATACAGCGTGTCTGTCTACTGTTCTTCCTGTTCTCGTTAATCTTGTAATTTTTCAAAAATATCACTTTTTATCATCAACATTTTGCCATTAATCAAATATAAAAATAAAAATGATTAAAATATTTTGTAAAATGGTTTTTGATAATCATGATTTATTTGAAATATTAACATTTATACAGGTAGATAGATTAAATTTTGAATTATATAAAAAGAAATCAACAATAAATGATCTTTAAAATGTAGCTTTAATAGTTTTATCGGTTATATGAACCGGAAAACTCTTCTATATTTAACAACATTGTGCAATAAACATTTTATTATAACATATATATTGATGTTGCACATAAAATATCAAATATAACTGTTTTAACGTGCAATTTTAATTTATTATCTGTATTTTATACACATTAAGCTTATAGTGCTTTGAAATTGAATAACTTTAGTAAATAAACTCATTTTTTTTCTATAATTTTTCTTAAATAGTGAAAATTTATTACCAACATAATGAATATAACAAAAGGAAACAATTAACTTATAAATAATTCATACATGTTTTATTTGTATATTATAATGTACCACGAGTTGATTTAAAAATATTTTGTATAATTTCTTTTCATTTATATTGTTAAACTTGTTCTTCATTCAAATATAATTTTTAAAAATGTCTAGGAGAATGATGATGCCTTAAAAGGTCGAGTATTTTCTTAGCTTGTTATATAAATACAATGGAATTTATGTTATTTATTGATAAAGATCTAAAATGTTAAAAGAGTTTTACAACAAAAGGGCTTTGGTTAATTTCAAAACAACAGTAATAAACCTAAACAATAATATATTACTCCATTTTCGTACACAATGTTGTATTATACGAGTATTTCTTGTGTGTTTCTGTATATAATGGTAGCCAATATATAAAATTAAAGTTTATTTACTATACGTGATAGCTTTTTATAATGAAAAATATATGACCACATCGTCATCAGGGTTGGTGGTTTTGGTTTTTCGGTCAAATAAATTCGATTTTTATGTTAACAATAATGTGACATATTTATTATACGAACAATATAAATATTTAGGTTTTTTTTGAGGAAAATTTATATGATAAAACAATTTAATTATAAATATTTATCCATTATTTAATGATTTATCTATTATTCTTGTTCTTGTTAAAAGTTCAAGGAGAAATATTTATATATGAAATTTTTATCCATTTTATAAAGCTTTTACATTAAAAACATTAAAATTTGCATTTTGAGTTTCTCTTTCATGTATGAATTTCAGTCTTTGAAGAGCTTTGAGTGAAAAACCCACTTACATGAATCATTTTAACAAAAAAAAAAAGTTGAAACTGGATTAACATATATAAAGTCGTTGAAAATAATTAAAATGCAACATAGCAATAATGTTGAAGCGTTAAAATATTAATAAACATCAATCAACATTGACGTTACATCTAATAACATTTTACGGTAAAACTACCGGATAAAGAAACATGCAATCACGACTTTTCTGTACATAAAATGAAATTATTTACGAATCATCATATGGACATCTTTAGTTGAACATTTCAAGAAAAACACAATCTGTATTAAAAATCTAGTTAATGGGTTACATTTTGGATTTGTGTTTATACGGGACATCCGACACCTGTTATAAACACATACATACATGTAGGTATATATATATGTATGTATGTATATATGTATGTGTACAAGATGAAATGTTGGAGAGTGAGAAAGTGGCTGTCAAACGAGCCACACACAACATAACAGGGAGCACAAGAGAGCGAGAGGAATACAACACAAAACATACACACATAGTACACATACAAAGAGCAGCACGACGGAGGCGGACAGCGGTCGCGTGCCGCCAGAAAGTGTTACGGGGGCGGCCCCCCCGGTCTAATCTCTTGCGGTCTCTCAACAGCACTCAATCGATTGCGACATGAGAGATTCCATCGTATAATATATACCTATATGTCTATATGGGGGCCCACATAATATAGCAAATTTATTTATTTATTTATAAAAAAAATGAATCGTTTTTCATGTTCGTGATTTTAAAACAATTATTTTAAAAGTGTTAAACTATGAAAAAAGAGTAAACAAATTTTCCAATATTGATGTTTCTAATAAAACACAAGACTGGCAATTATTGTATAATATATATAGTAAAGTTTAAAGATAAATCGATGGGAAAAAGATAAAATATAACATAACAGCTAACAAATCAGTGTTATCAAGATGATTGATGATGGAAAAACGAAAACCATATAATTATACAAAAATAAAAGAAATATATTTATAAGAATGGAGAAAAAAAAAACGCGTACTATATAAAGAAGAATAATAATAATGAAATAATAATATTAAAAAAAAATATTGAACATGAAAAACTGGTTCCTCCCACTAAGAAGAGATGGTGGAGAAGAGAAGTACCATGTCGACACGATTACAGGTCAACGGTCACAAAATTATTATTTTCCCATAATAATTCTTCTACATACATTACAATTACCATCGTCTTCTTGTACTCCTCTCTCTGCACAACACACACACACACACAAATATGCAGACATTTTTTACATTTGTTCTAAACCAATATTATTATGTTGTTCAATATTATCGTATATAAATTTAATGATATATTATGTATTCTCTATTCTGTAATTGTTTCGATGTCCATATAATTAATGCCTTTGTATTATACAAAAATATATGTATGTATATATTTCTGTCCTTGATATAAGAATATTTAAAAAAAACTTGTTTAAAATGCAACTATTATAATAAACAGTCTAATTATTGTATTTCTTTGATTGAATTGTTAAGGCGTTTCAAATATTATATAAAATAACAGTTTTTAAGTTTCAAGAAGTTTGTTTTTTTTTTACAATATTTCAAAATCGTGCTTTAAAGTGTACAGAAACAGATAATAATAATAATGTCTGTTTTTAAATGGCATTGAGAAATGTTTTTTTTGCAAATAATCATAAATAAAAGAAAATAATTGTTTATCAAGTTTTCCGTCATTTGAAGTTATTTTCTCATTATCTATAAACTATTTAGATAGTGTGTATGCTCATTTTTATATTTTTCTACAAATAATAATACCTACTTAGGTATTCAAATAAAAAATTTGCATATAAATTAATTATTTTTCATTTTTATATTTGTAAAAAATCCAGACGTCAGACAGTTATTATTTTTTCAATAAACAAATAAACTTACAAAAAAATAATACCCTTCTGTATACAAAATGTGAATTTTTCTTTGTATATTTAAAAAATATACAGATTTTTGTCGGTTGAAATCCCCTTTTCAAACAGATTTCAAGTTAATTAAAATCTGCAGGTGTACAAAAACCAATTTCTACGCACGGTAAACTTAAAAGACATTTAATTTTACTTAACTAATTATTGATTTCCGGCATATATTTAAATGAAATAATCAAACCACTTAATAAATTAAATTCAATTTTATTTGTGTTAATAAATTATTAATGTTGAAAATGTGACATCTTGAAATAATTTCATTATTATTTTAGACATAAAAGACATTAATATGTAAAATAAATAGAACAAAGAGTTTATAATATACAATATAAACAAGCACCTGTATAAACATTAATAATTGAACAAATATATAATATGAAAACATGAAAATTGAATTAAATTACAAGTTCAAACAAAATTTCTTTAATATTTTAGAAAAAGTTTTCTCTGTTTATATATTATAAAATGTTCAAAGTTGTGTGCTTGCTGTGTGATTTTTTAATATATCGCAAAACTTTTTGTTATGCAATTTTCTATATAATATAAAAGTTTTGTATGCACATGTTTTTAATGCATGGTTTATATACAGGTATGGGTGGTATGCGAGGTCAAAGGTGGTAGCATTTACAGCCTCCGGCGGCGGGTCATAGACCCTACTACCATCAAATAAAAAGATTTTACATAAAGACAAGGAAACGTATACAAAACATGTAATAATAATGATATTGAATGAAAGCAAAAAATTCGACAAACATACACATTTTCGATTAAAATCCGGCCCTGTCTTCTTACCAGTTATTTTGCTAACAATTTATATAAACAATGAAAGTGTGAAAATAGTGAAAATATTCTTTTGGACTGAAAAGTCGTAAAAAAAAGATCAGTCTGTTAAAATGAATCCCACGACAAATATTTTCAGGTCATAATACTGTATTTATTGATAAAAAAAACGAACAGGTTTTTATTAAATTCTTGATCAGATACCTTAACCGAAAATTCTTTTTTTTTATTAATTTTATTTAATTAATCATTGCTTATAATAATGTGCATAGTTATTTATTTAGAATGTTAATTAGAAAATGAATCCTGTTTTTATTATACAACATTGTAATTATTTATATCTAATATATCGATAAATATGGCTTTGAATTTAAAATCAGGCTTTCTATATAAAAGCAATAAATCTTCAATTAAAAACAAAAAATGAAAATGATCATTTTAATGATATTTTTTACGAAAATATTATTTAAATTTGTTTTTGGTATTTTTTCATATAGGTATACCTAAAACGTATATTTATTAGTAGCGCATTTTTGTGAACAAAATTGACAATTTTGTATTCTGATCGTGGTGTAAAAAGGGGGCCGTCAATAGAGTACGTGGTCGTCATACGAATTTATCATGCAAAATACTAAAGATGACACCTCAAACCACCTAACACACATGCAGACTTTTTATGCAGAGAGAGAAAAAAAACGGCTATTCCAATTTGCATTATCAAATTTTTATATATAAAAAAAAATTGCAAAATTACGTTCTACCTATAACATTTTTTTTTGCAATTCCCTCATAGTCATAGAATGTTTTAATACGATTATATATTTTGCACCCCCAGCATATGTGTGGGAAAATTGGACGTGTTTGTAATAAATACGTTTTTTATTGTCCCAAAATGATAATAGTATTTGTTGATTGGTTATTTTGAATGTTTCATTTTGTTGGGGGATGTTTTTGTATTAAATTTAATTACTGTCTAGATACTTTTTTTTAAATTGAATTAAATATTTTAATTATAAACGTGGAAAAAAAGTCTTTTTTTTGTGTTGGAAGTAATTTCCGGTGCTTTTTCCAGTTTCTTATTTTTCAAAGCTATGTAATTAATGAATGCTTTTATTATATATTTGAAAAATTTCGTATTCTGCGCACACTCGTTTTTATAGTCTCCCTTAAATGCTGCGAAGGGTAGATTTTCGTTCTATACCTAACATAAATCTATGTAGGGGGAGAGTTTTGTTGTTTTCGAATTTATAGTTTTGTGCCTGTTGTGTATTATTGCTATTTAAAGTGATTTGTAATAATAACGTAACATTTCTTTAATTATAAATTTTCAGTTAATATTTTTTTCAGTTCTTGTTCCGTGTTATTATTTATTTGATTACATTATTAAAGCACGTAAGATTTTATTATTATACTATTTTTAGTATTTTAACTGTTTTTCTTTATTGCATTATTATTAAGGCATTTATATTTATGCGTAATTAAAATTAATAACAGCCATTTTGGTATAACATATTTATTATAATTTTTTTATTATTGGTGTCCGGATGTGAGAAGGAAAAGATTTTTTCGTTTTTCTATTTTGTTGTTAACGTACGTTAGAAAAGGAGAGGGTTTTTAATGTATTTTTCACCTGTTTTAAAATGGTAACATCTGTTCTCTTTCATGTCTACCTAATACTATGTAGAGTCTTCTTTGTAGACGAACTATTTTTGTATTTTTTTCTTATTTTATACATAAGAATAACTCTTTTAAAATTATTATTAAATTACGTGATTTTTTCTCGTTGTTGGTTGTTGTTGTTGTTTGTGTTATAAACTAATTGATTTCAATTCAAAGAATTTTAATTTATTTTTCAGTACAGTTATTATAAAAATATGTTAAGTCTTCATTTTAAAACTGTTAAAGATTCCTATATATAATTTCTGGAAAAGAGGAATTACATACTTTTTTTACCATTTTTTTTTATTAAAACGTTCAATCTGTTTAAAGATTGATCTTGTTTTTCTCATCACTTTAATAACATGTGTCTTTTAATACTTTTATGTAATGTTACCAGTACATATACTTAAATAGCATCTATTTAAATAATTTTTTTATTGCTAATATCCTTACTAATTACAGTAATTGTATAAAATATGTACACTTTATTTTATACTTTTTTATGTGCCATTTTGTTTAAAAACCAGTTTGCTTTTCTACATTATAAATTTTTAAATAGTTGGATATTTTTTTTTAAAACTGGCTTTTGTGAAAGCTGTTTCTAAATAAAATGCTTTCACCATATGCAATATTTATCTATTAAGAAAAATTTTTGTGCAATTAATATCGATTATAAGGGGGACAAGCGCTGATTCACCAACAAACTATTCTTGTATATTAAAAAAAATGTGCTAATTATTTTGTATATTCACATAACGTTGACTTTCTTAATGAATGATGCAATTAACAAATTGTTAATAATAATTTACTGTAAAGTGAAATTAATAATAACAATAAGTTCTCCCAAAAAAACAAAGAAAGTATCAGCCAGTATTGCAACATGTAATTTAATAAAAAATATTACGTTATGTGTATTTCCGGTTTTGAAAAAAAAAATAAAATTATATATCCATCATTGTAATTTATAAATGTACCTTTAGTTGTTGTAAGCTAATGACACACACAGTTTTTTGAACTGGGTCCAGCAGTGTCTGAGAAAGAAAGAGAGACAAAATGATCGCTGTTACCCCGATGGTCCCCCCTCGTCCTGGTAATCTGGACCCTTAAGATATTATAGAAGTCTCTTTTGTGTGTTTCAACAAAACAGCATCTTCACCGTGTTTCCAGTAGAACCGGATTCTTGTTTGGTACTTCAAGGTCGCTACTATAACCAACCATCAACATCTTCTTATTAAAAACCAGCACCAGCAGCCAGAAATAAACTTGAAAGTCTTTCATGCCATGGTTAAATTAAGGTGTGTAAATGGACTGATATTGTATAAGAATAATAATATATTAAAGATTTTTTTTTACTGGAATATTTCAAAAAAAATTATAATTGTTCCGGTCCATTACAGCATGCCAATTAAAAAATTAATAGTAAATGTAAAGATTATTTATGTGAATATTTAAATATTGTATTATTAGAGTTTATCACACTATTAAACGTGAACATTGAAGGTCAAAAGAATTTTGTTATAATTAAATGGTGTAGATTTAAATGTTAAAAATTTATTACAGCCCAGCAAGTGGTGTTGAAAAACATAAAAAGTAATTTTTTTAATTTACATAAAAGTATTATTATAAATTTATTATAATCGTATGGGAAAAATTCATTAATAACAATGAAACATACATTTAAAATATTTTTTTATTTTGCATATCTCTTCTATTTTATGGTAATTATTTTCTCCACATTTTTTTTTTTCGTAAAAAACTTTTAAAGTAAGTTATAAAATATGTTATCATTAAAATATATTAACATATTATTTTTGTTTCATATGTATAATACATATATTTCCCAATGGGAAAAAATTATTCTGGTTTTATACTGTCTTTTTGTGTAATTTGTTATTGTTTGTTTGTATTTAAAATACGAGTATATGAATTTTATTTTATAAATAAACACAACAACATCTTTGTACAATGTGTAAATTGTTTATTTATTTCCAGCAATTTATATCTAGATAAAATTGTCATATACACACATATTCCCAGAGCTTTTATTATAATATAACCACCTTGGGTAAAGCTTTACAATGTGTATTACAACTATTACGAACTTGTATTATAGAGACCAATAAATAGCTTACTGGGCTGGGAGAATTTTATTAAAGCTCTAAATTTTGTAAAACCGGCGCATTCGCCAATTTTCTAAATGAATATCTTCAACATTTATTTTCTATTGTCATATTACATCTTTTAGGCATTATTACATGTTTATTATTACACTTTTACTACCATATAATTATGATTAAATATTTGAATTATGTATGTAACATATTATAGGACAAGTTATATATATGTAATATTAAACGAATATAATTTGTTACACACTAGTGAACATTAATAATGAGGCTATATAGAATTATTGTTGTTGTTGAACAATAAAAATCTAAGATTTGTAACTTTGTACATTATAATTTATGATAAAATAATCGATTATGACCATTTTTATATATATTTTTTTAAATAATATCGTTTATACTTATGGGAAAATAAAAGAAACTTAATTGCTTACAAGAAAAGTTTTGCCTTTCCCATTTCCATAATCGTAAAAATAATGTAATACAATTTTTACTACATAGCTTCAATAAAAATATATATGTATGTGTATAGTTTGTAATATATTTCTGGATATTTTTTCCTTAAAAAAATTGCAATATAAAAATATTTTGACATTCTTTCTCATGTAAATGATGATACATTTTTTATATTTTCATTTTTATTTACATGTCTTTTCCATATAAACCATTTAAAATGTTGTAATGCTTCTTATATCTGTTATTTTCATAAAAATATATGTTTCAGTGTATGTTTTTCATATCATTTTTTACTATGTTTTTTAAAATTATTACTTAGGCAATATTTTTAATACATATTCTTAAAGAAAATTAATGAATTCGTACATGAATGTTGTACTGTTCCATTTTAAACTTAATGAAAAATTTTGCTTAAAATTAAATTAAAAAATATGTGATGGAAAATAAATTGAATAAAGTTTTTCACGCGTATATATATGTATGAATTTTCTTCAGCAATTTCGTTTTTGTTCATTGTAGCATAAAATAGAATTATGCTGTAATGTTTCTTTTTACATGTTTGGAAAATTTTATTTAATTTTATATACATTCTCATTTTAAATGTAACAATTTTATATATAAATTTTTTTATCAACATAATTTCACTATAAATAAGGGCTTGTTAAATTTTATTTTTCGTTTAAATCTTTTTAATGCTAAATCCAGCCATTTTCTCATTTAAATTACCAATTCATACCCTGGAATATTTAAATTATTATTAATTAAGTATTCACAAAGTTAGCGAACTGGTGGTTGGATGAAATGAAGAGACAAGGGGGGTGGATGTGTGTGTTGGTGGAATTGGGGGAGAATGAAATTCAATAATTACTAATTTGCATGACAGTGAGTTTTGTGAAAATTAAAAATGAGATTAATTCATCTTCCATATTAATAGAAGTATGCTAATTAAATATTTTCTTTATAACAAGAATATCATGAAAAAAATTATAAGTGATTATTTACTGTTTTGAAAAATTACTGAAAAATGTATGTCAAGTTTTATTTCATTCATCATAATATAAAATGCATAATAAGGTTGTTAATTTTAAAAACGTGTTTTTTTGCATGATAAAACTTTATTGTTTATTTACTTGACTAAAATAGATTACATTTAAATATTCATGTGTTCTATTTTATTTTCGAAATAAAAAAAAGTAAAACTAATACAATGACAACAAATCAACTATTTATCATTTTTAATGAATTGCTTTTGTAAAATGTTGTAATTTTTTTTTTTAGTAGATAAGAAATTATTCATGTAAGTGAAAATCATTTAATTTAATTGATAGTTATGGGTACTTTTCAAGTTGCATAATAGCATATAACAAAAAAAATTATGAAACCGGTTTTATAAAAAATAATATTATTTATACATTTACTTTTATACAATAAGGAAATGCTTTTATGATAGAAAAGATGCAGTTACGAAACTGTTTCGAAAAAAAATTAATTTTCTAGAAAATTTCAAGTTAATTAGGTATGTTTGAAAATTTTTAATTAAAATAATTGGAACAGGGGAATAAATTTATTCATTAAAAGTGTGATGAAAAGAAAAAGATGTAAAAAAATGGTTAATTTTACAATACAAAGTAGATTAATTTAACAATTGCCTTAGTTAAAGGGGTTAAAAGATGCAATAAAGGTTGGTTGAATGTAATTTTAAACTCATGAATAGCAATGTAGTATTCACATCAGTTCTATTCACATCCTTTTTCCACCTATTTCCGTACAATATATCGGACAAAGTTCAAATGATATTCTTCATTGTGAAATTTTCGTATATATCGTATCCAGAATCCAATTATAAGTTGATTTATTACTAATGGCTTAGAAGCTCTGGTTATAACACGATATAAGGGGGGTGGTACACTTGCTATTCAATTTTATAGCCCACCCCTATATGCTTTATATGAACGTACAATATTTTGCAAAAAAAAAAAATGGGAACTTAATATTTATGTATAATACGAGTATGTTAAGGGGTGAAAATTTGTTTAGCACTGTTTCATCAATAAAATGGGAAAAACTGTTGTATTTTATTACTAATTGAATTTCAAATAAGTCTAAAGATTGTTATCGTCAAATAAAACTGTATTTATTACATTGTGTTAATAATAAGGTTGTTTTGTAATGTTTTATTATGTAATTTTTCTATATATATTGATTTATTTTCAATATAAAAGCTTGTCCATTAAATTAATTGCGTTTTCTATATATGTGTGTTGAAAAATGATCATTTATGCCTGTATTTTGAAAACAAATATACATTTAGTAAATTAACGAGTTGATCAAACATAAATTTCTAAGTAATTAGGATTATGTAAAATTATTTGTAAAGTACTTGAGTTTTGAAGTTTCCAGAATTTCAATTTATTAAACCCCTTTTAAAACATGTCAGTCTAGACAAAAAACAATTATATATACATTCCAAAAACTATAATATACCATACAGCACATTCAAAACATAAATTTAAATTTATTAAATTAAAATGCCACAGACCAAAACAAATTTTATGACTTCTTTTTAATGTTTTTCTCAAACTAAAAATAATATCAACTTTCTTAATACGAAAATTACGATAATTGCCAATAAGTATACATGGACATGTGTATGTGTGTGTAATAATTAATTTTCACAATGCATAACAAAGTGAAATTGATTGTAAAGAAATATTTCCCATAGCAAATGAATTTATTAAAGCTACAATAAATGATGATAAATCACTAAACGATTGTAATGCATGAAAATCATGTAATTTTACGTCGACTAGTCCATCTATCATATAGCATTCATGAAAACAGCATGAATTCCATTGGACAAATTACCATTTATACGAATACTTATGTATATATTTACTTTTATTATTTTTTTTATTAAAAAACACAACACGCGTACATTTGTTGTCTCTCTCACGCCCTCTGTGTGTGAGCTTGGAAAAAGCTTTGTGTTGTAGAATTGCGACACTTTACGCGAATATTTCACTAACGTTTTACTAGATTTTTTATAGTGCCTTTACGCCTAGTTAAGTGTTAACAATACTGCCATTTGGGGTTTCCTTATACTCAACATCTCGAGAGTTTCCTCCTCTTTATTCTTCTCTATACTTTCGTACGTACTCGTATATAAAGTTAACTTTAAAAGCATGTTCTTAAATATTTCGTGGGATTGTTTTTAAACAAAAAAAAAATAAAAATAAAAAAATAAAAGCAACCCGAACAGCCGCGCATAACAAATTTAAGTTTCCGTTCTTTATTATGATTTCTTTTTTTCGTGAAATATTTTCATATATGAAAATGGAACATTATATACGAAATAAATCATTGTCGTTCGTGACACCAACAAAAGTTTATAACAGAAAAAAAATTCAGTAAAAATATATAAAAAAAAAAACTGTTCCTCTCTGCTCTTGTCCGGTTTTTATATATGGAAAAACAAGAGGAAAATTCTCTGTACCATCAAAGTAGAGTGTAGAATGTGAGGATGAGGATCACAATAAAAGCGAGAGATTTTGCGTTCTTTTACGAGATGAGGTACATTAATATTCATTATACTTTTAATTACGTTGACTTTGTGTCTCAGTTTAATCCATTTATTTATATTTATGTTGCCATGAATTTTAATTTTGCTTTATTTATTTGTTATCAAATGAAACTTAATTTTTTTTTCGTTTCGGTATACCTAATATAATAAGGGTTATATTCTTATTGTTTCCGGTTTTGTTTTTCGCTCTGCATGTGTATGTGTGAAAAGGGAAATTGAGGAAAATTTATTACTAACTATTAACAATAAATTGATTCTAATCTTTTACTTTCTATTTTATTAGTAACAAATCTAGTGCACTTTCACTTTTTAATCCCTATCAAATCAAAATGTCAATCGAACTTTATTTATTATTGTTTCATAATATGAATTTATTGTACATTGTTTGTAATTATTATAATAGTCAATAAATTTGTACAATATTATTAAATAGAAAATTTTATCCAATTTAAACAAATCGTTTAATATAATTAATTATATTGAATTCGTGTAACGTAAAATTTTGCAATTGATTTTTCGTTGTAGAAAATTTTTGTCACATTTATATGTAAAAATGTGTTTTCGGTGAATTTTTTTAACATTGTTAATAATACATTTCCATACAATGCCTTAAAACCATTTCCGTACATCAATATTTACACAAGTTTAAATTATAACTTCACTCTATAATCAGGACTTATAACTAGCTGTAAGTACGAATTCAATTTACATACAAAATGGAATGGATGAAATGGAAAATGTGTGGGGGTGGTTGAATGTAAGGGTAGTTTCTTCCTCTATATGGTATGAGAATACGTTTACGTGTATTTATTTAACAAACATTTCTACTTTACCAAATTTAAAATGTATATATAAATATTAAACAATTTAATGTAAGATAAATAAAGCTCTTTTTTTAACTCTGCTAAGAAATAAAATGAATTTCATATAAAGGGATCCTTTTTAATATAATTTAGTATACTTCAAAGTATCCTTTTCTGCAATGTAATTAAGAATTTCAGATTATTTCATGAAAATAAATTGTATTCTTTAATAATCTTTGTCTCTTCTCACTTTTCCCTTAATTTTTTTTCTCCTTAATATAGATAACAAGTTTTTTGACTTGAAAAAGTTTTTCTTGCAATGGTCAATTAAGATGATTAAAAAGTTGTGTGTGTATTAAGGAAAGTTTCAGGAAAAATAGTGTTGTGTGTTGATTTTTCAACTTGTTTTAGGAAAAATTATATATATTATTAAACGAACGAAAAATTAAGATAAACGTAAACTAATCGATCAATGTTAAAACTGTAACGTTGATTGATTAGTTTTAAGGGTATAAATATGTTAAAAAATTTAAAGTCGTTTTTCAATTTGTTTCTGGTGTGAAAATTAATTTTCTATATATATGGTACGGTGTGTGTGGGAAACCGGTTTTGTGGAAAATCGTTTTAAAGACGATCATTATATTTTGTAAAATATATAATGCATTTTAATAGTGCATTTGTGCAATTTAAACATGTATGCACATTTATAGTAAACCATAATAATAAATAAATAGCTAAAGTTTAACTGCTAACCAAAATTTGTAGATATAAGTTTTGGTTTAATGTTTTAATATAAAATATAACCACATTTAACGAAACGTTTTAATAATTAATTTGAAAATTTATACAAAATTTCCTGTAAAACTATTACCTACATGTATACAATTATTTTAAAATGCAAAACAGGTTTATTAAAATTAATTGTCTGTCATAAAAATAAATTTTTAATTAATTTGAAGAAGTGTTATGTTTGAATTTTTTCTTCATTTATTAAATTGACTTTAATTAATCTTTATTAATTTTTTTTTGTTGTTACAGGTAAGCCAACCTTGGATTAATTTATATACAAAAGAGATGCTGTTTTATATGTATAAAGGTAATTTAACATATTTTTTTCAAATGGAAAACAAACCACACATAATATTATTTTGCATAATTACTTTTACGAATAAAATTGTGTGAGAAATTTGTCATCGTATTATTCCATCATGGTTGAATTATTTAAGAAACATGTCAAAGAATGGAATTGTATTTAATTAATCACAATTTTCTTCCCTTGGAAAGTTGTATATTAGAATTAAATAGTTTATTAGAAAATGCACCCTCTTAACGAAGACCTCATAAAAGTGGGTTGTCATTAAATATTTATTGTACCAATTTTTATTCAATGGTATTAAAAACATTTTCTTGTATATGATAAATTATTCGAATGATTTTCTTCCACTTTCATATAATGGATATTATTTTTATTGTTTGAAAAACGCCTAAAGTCATTTTCATTTATTGGCCACCAAAAAATATTTAATTAAAAACTTTCTCTATAATATTAATATCGTTTTATTGTCGATATTAAATTTGTTATATTGATGTTTATAATTAAAATTTTTGTTGTATACCATAATTCATTCATTCATGTTATTATATTAACAACAAATTTTATGATAATAATATAATCTCATTAAATTATGATAATTAATTAATGGTCAAATATTTTCATTTTAAAATTAATAAATAAATCATTTGTCATTTATTGATGTATGTTTGTGGTATTGAAATGTTTTATTATATAAATATAATAATGATAATTAAATTAAATTCATAAAATAGCGATCAATTTAATAAAATATATACCTATGTATAATATATGAAAATTTTCTGTAATTTTAATTACACTATTTATTTATATCCCAATTTGGCTTGTTCATTATTTTATAATTTATGGCGAGTATTTAGCAATGAAATTAATGTTGTGGAATGAGCTATAGGCTGAAATTTATGGATCCGGGAAAATCTCATTAAGAATGAAGTTGTTGGGTTTGTTTGGGGGGGTTGTGGGTGTTGGTGGCGGTGGTGGTGGCAATGGTGGCGCTAGTGGTTAGGGGAATTGCTCAAATTCTATATGTATATGTATATAATATTACGAGAATATTACGTGTGTGTGTGTGTGTTTGCAGGGGGAAAAAGCTTTACTTGAGGGAACTGTACACCCCTTCTATTATTTTCCGAAACCCCCTTATGGAATATAGAAGTTATGCTGTAATCGATATGAGAATTTGAATACTTTGAATTGTATGATGATGAAAAGAATTCAACTATATTTTTTATATAGGTTAACTTTCTTCTTTTTTTTCTGTGCTCTTCTTTTTCTCATTTTTTAACATTCTATGAGCTTTACTATATATTGAGCCATTTATTTTTTCATACTTGTTCCCCTCAATAAATATTAAAAGTTTAAGAAATTTAATAAAAACCTCAAAAATTCATTAAATATTTTAATGGAATTTTTAAACTATTTTCTGATATAACAGAGGGAATGTTTAATATTTTGAATTATTATGGTATCATTTGTTGATATATATAACTTATAAGAACAGCTTTTTGCAGTTTTTTTAAATAAAGTCGTTGATGTTTTCTTCCTTCTTTGAAAAAAATAATAATAAAATCAACCCCAACGAACAAACTCGCCACCATGTAATATCATTTTTATGTAACAGAAGAAATAAAATGTTTTATAAGCTTTATAGGACACTTTTATTTTGTTATTCTTTTGATAAACATCTATATAATAAGAGTTGTAGGGGGGGTGGTGAATGTTTGTTATATTTGTATAAATAACATTTTTCAAGAGGCTTTTATTATATGTATGTTCCAAGCTTCTTTTTTTGTACTAAAACACTTTTGTGAAGAGCAGAAAAAATAAATAATGTATTACATATTTTATATTTATTTTGTTTTTTTGTTGGGGTGTGGGATGTTTTTTGAAGTTGAAGTATTCGTTTTAATTGGGGTGAAATTTTTTAATTAAGAGTTAGGGGAATTGTTTTCTACTGAGTGGAAGTTTAATTTTAGAATTTTTTTGTATTGTTTATTCAAATCAATAAGTACGTGGAATAATTTAAAAATTGTTTATTTTGGTAAAAAAGTTGATGTTTAGATAAATAACTGGAAAATGTCATTTTCCGGATGTAATTCCGTCGGAAAGGGCTGATTTGCCTTTATAAAATTAAAATTATTTACAAATTCTTAATTTTATTTTACACAACAGTACAAAGAACTTGTCAAAATTCATTAGTTTTTATTAAGACGAAAAAAATAATATACGAGTATGTATTTCAACGACTACAAGTTACATTAAAATCGTGTTTTCTTAAATGAATTGCATTGCAAAACTGATATTTTATGTTTTCGTGACACTTTCTTTTATATGCCCATGTTCTTTGTTGCATTCTGACCATTTTTCAATTCACGTGATTGACATTGAGTGTTTTACTTTATTGTTTTCACAAGTCCATTTTGATTTTTTTCTCTATACAACAATGAGTTTCAATTGCTCTTAAGTAAGGGATATTTTTTTTTATTTTCCAATTTTCTATTGTTTGTAATTTTTAGTTTCATTGTTTACAAAATTTTTCCAATCAATAGAAATATTGTTGTTTTGTTGGTTTAGTTATATAGGTACGTGTGTGGCTATTTTTTATGTTAAAGTGTAAAACAATGGTTTTCGCAAAATTGACCATATGGGCCAGTTGAAAAAAACTATAATATATTTTCATATACATATAGTTGTTGTTGTTGTTTAGTAGTTGTTTATTTTGTGTTTAAATAATATTTAGTTTGATTCAATTTATGTGTCAAGAAGCAAACAGTCTATATTGGATCTTCCTGTTGTTTAATGTAATTATTATCATTATTCTAACTGGAATTTTATTTAATTGGTTTAGATTATTATTACTATTTGACCTACTCAATAAAATTGGATGGTTAATTTGTAATTATTAATACTCATTGGTATAAATTAAGGGAGGTTAATTAATAATTTCAATTTAAATGGAAAGAATTTGGAAAAAATGAACAATAATATAAAAAAAGCAGACAAACAATTACTCCTATTATTTATTATTATGACAAGTGAATTCGACATTTGATTGTCGTATCAACAAAAGGTAAATTGTATATCACGTGACACATTTGGGAAATGCATTTGCATTTATCTCATTGCTTATTAATAATTCAAATGATTTGAATTTTGGCATGTTAATAATTTAATAAATAATAATTTATGTTTAATTTATAATATATATTATTATTATTATTATCATAAAAGCCTGGAAAATTTTCCAAATGTAAACATAAAAGAACTAATTAAATTGTTTTCAAATCAAACCAACTGCCATTGTTTACATTTTCCTCAACACTGAATAAATAATTATAAAATAACAACCAGAGAGAAATATAAACAAAAATAATAATTACATAAGAAAGTATTTTTTTTGGAAATTAAATGGAAGTTAAAAGAGAAATAATTTATAATAAAGACAAATATTTATTATTTTTATTACAAATTAAAACGTTGAATACTATTGTAATTTTAATTAATATTCCCTTTATATATATTTCCTGTGTGTATACTTTCACCCCATCTCTTTTGCTACCCTCCTTATATAACAATCGCACCCACACTGAAAAAACAAATAAATGTCTACGAGTTTGAACAATGGGTGAAATTAAAAGTAAACACTACCATGTTGTAGTAAAATATACATACATTATTAGTACAGGGATGAAAAATTTTATAATATAAAACAATCGCTTAAATATGGACACCAAAGTGGAAAAAATGTATAAAAATCCTAGACTATGCAATTTTCGTTTTGTATGTACATATTAAATTTTTTATTCGAGTCTATTCAAATATTAAACAATGTGAAAAAAAAAGTATAGGTACATCATTTTAGGACACGAGGCAATTAATAACTTTGTTAAATATTTGGTATGAGTTGGAGAGGATTCATCCCTCTCTCATATTTATATTCTTTTGTACGATAAAAATTAAAAATCTAAATAAAACATAACGAGTTTCGTCTCTTTTGTTTTTATTATATTTGTAGATCGGCTACACACAGCTATTGTTTTTAAATTTATTGCTTGAGTTGATAAAAAAATTGGCCTTTTGTATAGTATCAAAAACTATAATATTGTATATATGTGTATATGTGTGTGTGGCCAGACGAACTTTTTCCTTTATACAAAAATATTGATATTGTTTGCACTATAAACAAACAACAACAACAACAAAAATAACTTTAAAAAACATTTTTATTTTCAAAATAATATTTATTGTTGTTTCCTGTTACATAAATTTTATACGCTTTTATGGCCATTTACATATTTTTTTCCATTTTTATTATTTATTGTTGAAAAAAGAGCGCCGCCCTACAATGTATTTTCAAGGTTTTTCTTTTTCATTTTGAAAAAAATTAAATGGCGCAATTTTTAATTAAAGATGAAATTAATTTGACACTTAAATTAAATTTTATCTCATAAATAAATTCAAGAAAAACAAGTTTTTATTTTTTGTTCATGTTGTGATTTTAAAATTGATGAAGTTTTTGAATTTATTGAGAAGAAATTTTTGTAATTTCAGCAACATTTAGAAAATGCTTTTATTAATAATTATATGATAATAAGATAATAATACCATGTGACAGGTTTTTATCTAAAACGTGTTATTCTGACAAGTTATAACTGTACGTGTTTTGACTACATTATTAAATAGGATTAAAATGGATTTAAATTTGTAATCTTTATGATTTTTTTTTTTCGTAAAAGTTTGTTGATAGATTTAATTAATATTTGAATCATCTTAATCTGAGTGTTTATAATTTTGTATATACTTATTGATTTTAATGTAATTTTAATTATAAAACAGTTATTTAAATATTTGAATATTTTATGTTATATAATGTGTTACATTAATCATTAAAATGTTAATTCAGTTGTATACATTTATAAATAAACAAATCAATTTCGTATGCCACATTTGTAAAAATTGAAACTGATGTGTTTGTAGTTGTTACAAAACTATTTCAGCATATTTTCATGTTTTAAGTATTTTATATTGTGAATAAAGGCCAGAAACACAAGAATAATGTTGACATGTTAAATTAAAAGACATTACTCTGGGTTATTTTCGTGTAATAAATCTTTTTATATGACTTGTTTTCGTTAGGTGTACTATTAAATTGTCTTTTTCCACTTTTTCTACGTATATTACAAAAATCTTGATGGTTTTGAGCAAATTCACCATTAAATCTAGTTTAAACAAGAACTAATTATAAAAGATATACATTAAAAATTCCATGAAGTAACTGGAAAAAAATCCAATCGAGTTTCTTTAGGGCACGAATCAATATTTAAGTTGAAATTGTCTTTCAAGATTTTTCAATTTATTTTCAACTATACTAATACAACATCTAATTTAAACGAAATTGAATTTTTAGTTTAGTGATTGACAAAAAAAAAGACGCCACACACATATTAGGAAAAAACAAGAACATAAAACGTACAGAAGAAAAAAAAACAAACAAACATACAATTTTCTACTCGTATTATTGAAGTGTACAATGAACTTTAATAATATAGAAAATTATTTTTTTTAATACTTACATTATGCTTAACTACTATGATTATTTATTGTAATAGCCACTTGTAATACACTTACAATAAAGAATGGAATTTTTAAATAATAGCTTACAAGTTTTGTAAATTCGTTTAATAGATGGCCTTTTTCACAAAAAAAAAATTATAAAAATGTAATAATTTATTAGAGCATAAAGCACAACTTTAAACAATTTGTATTTTGATAAATTACAATTTTGATTTTTTTTTTGTTTCTGTTTCTTTTGTTCGATTACAATATTTTTAATAATAAACTTGTGTGTGTATACATGAATATCTATCCTAATAATTATATATACAATAAAGAATTATATAGCGTAAGCTATCATTATATATTGGAATTAATTATACTGATCGCAAGATTATACGAATACATGTTATAGTAGAGTAAATTTGTAGCCAATCAAATAATTACTACAACACAATTCCTGTAACAACAAACAACAACAACACCCTGAAAATCAGGTACGGATTTTACAGTTTTGTGGACTTTCGAAATGTTTCTGAATGTTTTTGAATTTGAGAGTGGTCCTGAATTAAATAAACACTTTATAATTGGAATATGCAAGCTAATTATACAGTTGTAATTGTGTGGTGATGTCACAAATCCATTAAAATAGTAAACTTTACGAATAAAACGATTTTCAACGAATATAATTTGTTATAAAATTACCAATTTATACGGTATAAAATAGTTTTAGTAAATTTTTATAATATTCTAAAATTGATTACGCCCATTTTAATCATCAAGTTTGTATATACAGGCAATAATAATTTGATTTTCATGATGCATTTTCCTTAAAATTACATCTCACAACTTTCTATTAATTATTAAGAAATTAAAAGTCTATAGAAAATTTTCTCATTTTATATTCATAATAATATATATGTATAATTCCAATTTCTACTTAAATTAAATTACTTTTCTAAAAGTTTATTACGAAAACTTTTTCCTGAAACTTATTTTAATATAATAAAATAATATGCATTGTGAATGCAACTGAAAATATATATATATATATTATATTATTATATGCCCCTTGTATGTCCACAATATAGAATTTTCCGTATTATATTAAATAAGTTAGGTAGTTAATTTACAACACACACACACACACATTCATATAACATAGAAAACTGTTCACTAAGCTCGACTAAAATTTAATTAAAAAGTTGAAATTAGTTTTTGTTGTAATTCAGCATTTTTAAATTCTTTACATTTAGCGTTCTAATATAGAGCACAATGTTTGTATATAGTTTGGATGCTTAATAATCAAACTTTCTGGCTAATTAAATTCGATAAGTTATTTTAAATATAATTTAATTGCATATGTATAGTGGTTTTGTAATTGCCTTTATAAAATTTCGATTTTTTTTAAATTTAATACTAATTTAAATGCAATCACACAATATTTTTACATAATTCGTTTTGTTTTTGTGAAAATGATAGAAAATTCGTTCGTTTTCATTTCCGTTACAGCTGTTTGTATAATAGAGTATGGAAAAAGGAAATTCAAAAGTGAATTTCAAAAAAAAAAAAAACAAAAAATCCACTACATCCATTTGAAATGAAGGTTTGTCATCAAAAATATAACACACAAGTGGAAGGAACAATGGAATAAATTATTAGAAAATTTTTTCTGTTCGTGTTTGTAACAAGTATAATTTAATTTTTAAATTTTCATTTGTGTTCTGGTTTGAATTTATATTTATGTGTACAGGATCGGTTCAAACGATTCTTTATAAAATTCTTACTGCTTGCAGAGCCGGTCCTGCATTTGGGGGATGATTGTGTGCAATTGTATGATAGATTTAGGTTTAGTTGTATTCAATTTAGCGTGTTAGTATTCTGTAGAATATGTTTGTGTGTAAAAGGGTGTAACTAAAACCACGGTGTGTTCGTATTTGTTGTTGAATCATGTTGTTCGTAGAAAGCAAACATCATACTATAAAGATCGGATTATCTTGGTTTTGAGGGAGAGACAAAACGAAGTTTGCAGAACAAGTAAAATTGTTACGTCTTTCTAAATAACAACACAATTTTTTTTTGTTATAGAAAAATATCTGTCTTTTTACAAACAAAAGTCATTTAGACGGTTTTTTTTTCGTCTATTGTTTTATATAGAAAGATGGTAAATGTCAGTGCACGCTTAAAATTGTCAATGCATACACCTAGAAAAGGTCAACTTGTAATAATTCACGTTATATAATCCGTATCGTGAAAAAAAATTACGTGAAACATAAAAAAAAAAATTGTTGGAACCTTTCGGTTTATAATAAATCAAGTTTTTAGAAAATGGGACATTTTTCTTGATCAATGATTGTTCATCCAATTGTGACAACATTTTATTTATTATACTTAGTTTAAATGTTTTTGAAAAGAAGAAAAACTTTCCGTATAATATATTAATAATGATTCATTTTGTAAGCAGTTTTTCCATAGAATTTGATTTGAATTTTATTTATTGGAATTGAGAAATTATGTTGAATAAAATTTGATAATATAATACTGTGTTTTGCTTTCCTAAATAAATTACATTCCTTCAAAATTCATCCATTGAGTAAAAAATTGAATTTTCCTTTTAGCACCTACTAAATTACAATTGTATATTATTGTGTAATATAATTATAGGTAATCAATCTAAATAGATTGTAATCGAGTTAATGCTCGTTTGTTGTATCTTCTGCATGTCCATTTTGACATTGAATTAAAACGTTAATTTTCCCATGAAACTGAAATTGCCTTTTTGTTTAATGAGAGAATTATTTTTATCTCGTCGCCCCTCTCTCTGTGTTGTTATTTTATTATTATTGTTGCTGTATATTATGTATTGTGCAAACTGACAGGGTTGTAAAACTATTACAGCTTCATTAGTCACCCTATATGTATAGTATGCATATATGTACATATGTATGTTTATTGTAATTTTAGTGAAATAGAAAATTATATCCAAGCAAAGTTGCAATTAATGTTAACATTGTTTGTTACATTTGATACTAATTAAAATTATTTCTAGAATGATTAAATAACTCAACTGAATATTAATTAATTTGGTTAAAAGCTTTAATTAAAATTGGGTTACAAGTAATTTTCAAAGCTTAGGTGTGCTTTTTTCTATACAATTACGTATTATATACAATAGTTTGTTAATAAATCTAATTTCATGGGGGGTTGAATTTCTCTAGAAAATTAAAAAACATTACGAGGTTTTTTAAAAGTTTTCAATTAATTTTTTTATAGAAAAAAAAATATAGTCACTAGGTTGTATAATGAATTATGTATTTAATTTATAACCAGTTATTACAAGGTGTATCTATATAGGAATTGTACAGGGGGGAGCCATTTTTCTTAAATGAAATATATGACCATTAAGTTAATGAAATTGATAATAAATTACATTTCTAAAGTCATAAATAAATGGAATTATTGTTTCTTGTAACTATAGGTACATTTAACATTCTTAACATGTTTCAGTGTACACACAAAGTACCTTTTATTACAAATTATCCTTAATTTTTATTAAAAAATAAAAAAATAATGAATGTCCCCTTTTTATGTTTCAGCGCTCTGAAAACGTTGACTTATCGCTCAGTATTCCACAATCAAATTTTCAAACAAATTGCTACGACATGAGTGATCAGGTAAGAAATAAATTACATACCTATAGATTTTTGTATTATATAACTAAAAATAACTTTCAGACCTTTTTCGAAAGAATTGAGGTGAAAGAATTTGAAAAATTGACTTTTTTTCATACAATAATTACAGAAAAATAATTTATAGAAAGTAAAACGAACTTTCTATAAGTTACGAAACACACTCACACACTCGCACATTTTGTCCAATTTAATTGAAATTTTCCAATAAACTAGAAGAAATGAATTTCTTCAAACTTTGACAATTAATTAAATTGAAATTTATTATAGTCGCTCTAAAAAGGGGTTGATTTAAAAAAATTTATAATTTATGGCCATTTAATAGTTTCTAATGATTAGTTTGACTAAATGTTTTCCTTTTTTTTTATTTACGGTCATCGTTTTTGAAAGAGAGAAAGTTGTATCAGAAAAACTACGTGGAATAAAAACCAAAAAATTTTCTTTCCATATAATTTTACATATACATATTTATTTATTTATATAGTACTCGTATATGCAAAAAAGCAACAATTAATTTTATAGTCATATGTATAAAGTATGTAATAAATCTAATGTCTAATGAGAAATTCTGTTTTATTACATATTCACGCTATATTATTTTGATAATAATAAAATGTAATCTATGAAACCATTTGAAAGTAGTTAAAATATCGTTAAAAATAAATTACAACCCTTGTTATTGTAATGTTTTATATATGAAAAGAATATTGATGAATTTGTGTATGTAATATTTTTTTAATTAAATTGCCTTGAATACTAATTAAATGCTTCTAAAAAAAATAACTAATCAATTTGATAACTTCAAACTAGATTAATTAATTTTCATTATTGGAATTTTTTAATAACGATTTTTAGTAGAGATATTTTGTTCTTTTTCTTAAAGGGGCACGCGTTTAATAGTAAAACAATTCACGATTTGAATAAAATTGCACACAGAAAGTAAAAAGCCGATCCTGGACATTAAAAAAAAGATTATTTCTTGAGTAACTGATGTATGATGAGGAAAGTCACCTTGGCATTGGCCGTTGAACTGTGTGCTCTTCTCTTGTCATATCAATCATTGACCGTTGTTTCGTTCCTCAACTACCTATTTTATTGACCATTCCTTGATCTTCAATAACCAACTACACAAATTAAGTTCTAAATACAGTAATTTGAATAAAATTTTCCAACAATTCGAACAAGGAAGAAGAAACAACCATCAGAAACAAATATATATGTATGTGATGTTTTTGTTATTATCTTATTTCCAAGTTTAAAATTGTATGTCATTTCAGTTGAATTGTTTATAAAATTTAAACTTGGGGAGAAGAGAAAAAATCGGTGCCGCCCCCACATAGACGCTCTTGCGGTGACCCACGAAACTAACTTTAATAGAGTTGAGCTCTGAATACCCCGTTGTATGTAATTTATTTGGCAGGCATAAGAAATATGGGCCATAACTTTGTATGAAAATAAAGAAGAATTATATGAACCATTATAAATCAACTTTTACTCATTTTTATTACATTTTATCAAATTTATTGTCGTGCTAATTAAATACAATGAATAAATTTTCTTTTAGAGAAATATAGAAAAGTTTTCGGGTTTTCTTTTTTTGGGATGTAAAAAGTTTTGCAAACTTTTAATTAATTAAATTTAGACTAGGTTTTTCTTTTTTGTTTCTTTAATCAGACGTTTAATGAAGAACGTAAACATTTTTAATGTAAATTGTTTTTGTTTGGGACACAAAATTTTAGTTTGAATAATTTTAAATGAAATTTAAGTTAATTATTTTAATATAATACGAACATAAGAAATAGAACCAGGCACTATTAATAATAAAGAAAACAATTTGTTGAAAGCACATAGGGTATTATTAAACATTAATTAAGAATTATGAAACAAGCTTTTATATTATGGTGGTGTGAAAAAATTGAAAATTTATTATTGTAATAATATGAATTACAATTTCATGTAATATTAAATGTGTAGTGATATTTTATGGCTAAATAATGTATATTATGGTTTTCATTTTATAATATTGTAATATTAAAGTATTATAAAGTTTTATTACAAAAATGTAAGTTTTAATGTTGGAAAAAAGAAAGACTTAAATGTCAAAATGAATTATTTGTACACTTTAATAGAATTTTATATGATAGTTTTTACATTAAAGTTAACAAGAAACTTTAATTAAATTATTCCAGTTTTGAATTTGAAATGTTTTAATGTCTAATAAAAATAAGAAGGAAAATGCTCTTTTCTGAAAGCCATCTACTTTTATAGTAATTATATATCTAGTTTATTCTTTTCTTTTTAGTTAATGATACTAATAGTTTCCTTTAAAATGTTAAAAACGTAATATAAATAAGTTGAAAACTAGACTATAGAGGAGAATCACCACTATAAAGTTTTGTTTGAGGAAGCCTTGAATGTCTTGTAAAAGTTTTATTTAGTTTTAAACTTAACACTTTAGCGATGTTTATTATTAAAGTTTTAATTAGTTTGTTGACTATTTTTTATTTTTTTTCTTGTTATTATTTTTGCAGACATTTCACACACCCAGTTTTGGTGATGAGGAATTCGACATTCCCGCCATAAATCCACAACAACAACAACAACAGCAACAGCAACAGCAGCAGCAACAATCACAACGACAGCAACAACAACCGCCTCAACAGCAACAACAAACGGGGCCGCCACAACAACAGCAACAGCCTCCACCACAGCAGCAACAACAGCAACAACAACAGCCGCCCCAACAGCCCGAACCTCAACATCATTCCCCACAACAGCAACAACAACAACAACCACCACCACCCCAACAACATTACCAGCCCCCAATGCAAAGTATGCAACAAATGAATCAACAAATGAACCAACAACAAGACGCGATGGGCATGCACGATCCAACTGGTGGTTACCAGCAACCATTATATTTAAATGGGCCGGAACATGGTATGATGAATCAATCGTACCATAGTCCGAATTATTCCATGAGTCCAACACAACAACAACAACAGCACAATAATCAATTGTTGATGATACAACAACAACAGCATCAACAAATGATGATGAGTCATGGACAGCCGCCCCCCGGCCCTATGGGCCAATATGGTACATCACCGCAACATCCACAAGGCAGGGGGAATAGTCCACCAGTGCCGCCAGGCCAAGAACCTACCACCAGTGAAGACAGTGATGATAGTACACCACATCCAGCAATGGTAAATTTTATTATATATTATTAACTTGTCAATCAATAAATTTTTCCTAGCTTGTTTACAGTTTAATTTGAAATTTTTTTAAATATTAGGTGTGGCTAGTATAAAAAAAAAACAAGGATAATTGGCTATTTTGTATTAAATTATAATGTGAAAGAAAGTTTTCAACGAAGAAAGAAAACTCGTTTTAATTTACACCAGTTTTATCTAACTAGAACATGTACTCGTAGTTTGTAATCAAATTGAATCTGTTGTAATGAAAAATGATTTTGGATCGATTAATTAAACGCGTTTTTTTTTTTCGTATTAATGATTGATGGACTATCGAATTATAAATGTTGCGAAATGTTTTTGACCTAATTTAATTTTTTGTTGTTACAATTTATATCCGATTTCAATTACGTGTTTTATTTTAGTGTTTAATACTGGCGCATTCGCCAAATATTGCATTTTTTTTTAGGTATTTTTTAAACAATCTAACAAATGACTTAAATGTTTTTTCCTCATTCGGTTGGGAAAATAATAAGAGAAATTCCACAGTATGTAATGCCTCACCCTGGAATTTCAATTAGTAACAAACTTTAATTAGTTTTCACAACTGCAAACATAAAAATGGTTTACACTTTTCTCGTTATCCCATTTATCATTAAAGAGTTTTTAATTTTTTTTTTTCGTTGTATATTTAATATAAAGTTTTACATTAGCATATTTTTAGTGAAGATCGTTTTTATTTTTCTTTCGTTTTTCTTTATTCTATAATGAATTTTAAACGGTTTAAATGAGATTGAATTTAATTTTATATTTATTCTGGCCACACACGTAGATTCAAAGGGTTTTACGTATATTATCTACTTATATACTTTTAATAACAGATGAGACTGAAAAATAATTTAAAAAAAATGAATCATTTTAAAATATGACATTTTAATTTTGTAAATTAAAATATCATTCTCATAATGATATTCCGTTTAATGATGATATAAATGTACGTATTTTAAATTATAATGAATTATTTTTCGATTAGATGGCTGGAATGAAACGGCCCTCACCAGAACCAGCCGATCAAAATTTAACAAAAGCACAGAAAAAGCCCAAAGTGCAAAAGAAGAAAAAGAAGCGAGACCCAAATGAGCCACAAAAGTAAGTATAATAGTGGATAATAATTTATTATTGTTATTTTACGAATTGATTTATAAAATTGTGTAAAATGTGCAAAAAGGAATAGCACGAAAAACTAACTGATAGTAAAACATATTATCCCTATAAAAAGACACTGTTACGTGTTTTTAAATCAACATTTTATTTCGTATTTTACGGGCACAAACATAAATAAAGATAAATATGTTTGGGGTAACATTACAAAATATCGGCTTTAGGGAAAAGTTTTACGTTTTACTATCCACTTTTTATAGGTCTGCAGATTAAATTTCATCTTATTTGACGGCTTGACGGGGGTGGCACTTTCGGGTAGGAGAGGGTGAGACTTTTTCGGGAATTTACTGTCGACGAATTTTGTTGCTAGTAACTTTCAAACTAAAATGCATAAAAAGTGCCATAATTCTTGTTTAAAGAAAAGAATTTACGTACATGTACATATATTTTTCTCTTTACTAGGAAAATTTTGTAAACATTTTTGCTTGATATATTTCGTATGTGCTTAATTAATGAATAATACGGTTTTCCAAATTCATGTAAATATAGCTAGTGGAATATTTTATTCAGTTGAAAAATTGAATAAAATGTACAAGTTCGAAATTTTCGTAATAGTTTCTTTTTGTTGAAGATGAGGGACATAAATAATTCAGTAGATTTTCTTGGTAGAAAACTTTTATTGGAAATATAAATCTGACCCCGTTCATTCCCACTACCCCTCTATACATTCCATCACACAGAAAAAACACTGTTACTCTTTTATATTTTTTCTGTTTGCCCCTTTTTTTTTTGTTTCGTTATCGTTTTTTACTTTTAAGCAAAACTTGTAGCTAGATTTTTCTCAAACAAAAATGGAATTATCCAGTATTTTTATTCAATCTTCTTTATAGCTTTGGAAATTATTAATGCATTCTTTTTTCCTTTATTAATAAAATCAGTGTTATATTATAATAAAAATGAAACATTTTGCACTTATTGAATTTTTTTATTAAACGGTTATAAAATTGTAATAAAAATTGTACTATGTATGTGTTTTTAGAATGCGTTTTTTTTTTCGTTTCAACTGCATTAAGGGGTGAAAGGAAGTTGGTATAGTGTTATATGGACCATAAAGTTAACGTTCAGATTTATTGTTGCAATTTTCTATTTTCTGGGTTCCCCCTTTACTATGTAAACGGATACAGGGTGATTCTTAACGAATCTTTACACATTTTTTTTTTAAATTCGTAGTGAATCATTCTACTTTATTACCACCCAAATTGATTTATGTACAAATCTGTTTATTTTGACATTTATTTGATTTTTCTTTCTTATTTAATTTGTTTGTACAGGCCTGTATCTGCATACGCTTTATTCTTCCGTGACACACAAGCAGCGATTAAAGGCCAAAATCCGAATGCCAGTTTTGGTGAAGTATCAAAAATTGTTGCATCCATGTGGGATGCATTAGATTCCGAACATAAAAATGTTTATAAAAAGAAAACGGAAGCAGCTAAAAAGGAATATTTGAAAGCATTGGCCGCATATCGAGCTAGTTTAGTGTCAAAAGGTGCCGGTGAAGGTGAAAATATGTACGGTAATTATGGTAATTATGGTAATCAAGGTCAAGGACCGCCCGGACCACCACCCCAACAATATGGTGGCTACAATCCACAGGGTATACCATCGCCACCAATGAGTCAAGCGCCAACTCCGCCCACACAATCACCAATTGGTAAAAAACCACCTCCAAATATGATGGCAAACATGAATCCATCACCGCAACAACAACAACAACAACAACAGCAACAACCACATCCAAATATGATGCCATCACCAATGGGACCCGTGCCAAATCACATGAATATGCAACATATGCAACAACAGCAACACAATACTTATATGCAACAGGTAAGGTTTTTGATAAAAAAGGTCCGTTTGTGGATTTTTTGGGTTAAAATGTTTTTAGGATTCATTTCAGGTGCCCCAACAGCAACATATGCCTGTATCACCGCCCCAACAACAACACGTTCCAATGTCACCACATATGCAACAACATATGAGCCCACCACCGATGGTGTCCAGTTCACCGCCTATAGGCGCCCAACCACCATCGAATGTACCAACATCGATGCCCCAACAGAATGTAGGACAAGGTCAAATGAAACCGCCACCAGTTTGTATACGTCACGGATGTCCAAATCCGGCCATAACAAATCCGGAATGGGAAGACGAATATTGCAGTAATGAATGTGTTGTTAGCCATTGCCGGTGAGTTAGTTTTCATATTATTCCCATATCCCCAAAATAAATTCTACATAATTGATTATTATTGAAAATTTTGTACGTAAAGTCAATGTTATTTTCGTTCCAGTGATGTTTTTACAAATTGGGTAGCAGCCAATAAGAACCAATCACAGAATTTCTCAACGGTTAAGTAAGAAATTTTTAATTATAATTAATTAAAACAATTTTAATGAAAGTTAATATTTAAATAAAAAAATAATAATAATAAATCTAGAAGTAGGGATGTTTATTTTGCAAAATAAATAAAGGATTGACAACATTATAAGTTATAAGCAATACCAAGTGTGGAAACAAAAAATAAAAATTATAGGAAAACTATTTATATATTAAAAATAAAAATAAAAAACAAGTAAATGTAGGGAAATGTGGATGGAATCCTCCTGAAGAATTGAATCATATAAGAATATGTGTGTAATAGTGAGAGGCAAAAAAAATAGTATATAATAATAAGAATTGTAAATAAAATGATAATCATTTAGGCAAAGAAGTTGTATTGTTGTGGAAAGCAATAGAAGCAATACGATTTCATGAAAAAAAAATATTATTATAAATACATATAAGGAAAAAAATTTTAAAAATACTATATTATTAACAAAAAAAAAAATACATAGGAGATATACAATAAATTTATTGTAATCCTAGTGCATATTATTATTATATACACGTTGTATATTTAATTATTACTATTATTATATTTAATGATGATGAAAACGCAATTGGAGAGGGCGCTCTGAAAAAAATTGTTGAATACATGCCATTTATAAAAAGGCATTTTGTGCGCCCAAAAAAAGAATGGAAAACCTGTAGGTTAGATATGTCCAAAAAGTACATATTTAAGAATATATTTACTGAAAAAAAATAACTATTTTAGTTCATAGTTACTTCTACGTCTTTGTTGTTATTGGAAAACTATTCCTCCCCCTTATTCATTATTCATCTCTACGATCATAATATTATTTCTGTACATAATCAAGTAATTTATTTATTTAATGGAAAAATCAGAGAACATCATAAAAAGCAGTGCAAATTTACTTGGTTATGAATTAATAATGTGTGAAATCTGTACATAATCAGAACGATATAAATACGTTTTTTTTAGTTTATAGTTTTTTTATTATTATTTTGTTTTGGAAAAATCCAAACCGAAATACAATTCGCGAGTGATTTTGTTGTGTACAGATTTCAGATGAATCTAGTTAGGTAGTGTATAATTATTTTTATATCATTGACCAATCAAAGTTACGCTTTTTTGTCGATGTATATACAATTTTAATAAAATTTTTGCAATTGTTAATTTTATTGTTATATTGATGTCTCTGTAATTAAAATAAAATGAAAAGCAAATTAGTTTTGCGCTTATAAACATCCCCTAAATTCGTAATAGTATTAAAAATAGAATCATTCATTTGATATTTCGTTTTTTTTTTTAATTTATGTGGTGAAGGATGTACAGTTGTGAATATGTTGTAAAACTGATGAAGAAGTTGTTAAACAATCAGATTGTTTCAAACAATTCGAATTTAACATGCCATGAAATTGCACACGATTTGTTTTTTCTCTCTCTTAAAAAATTTGGTTGTATGAAACAGTCTGATGAAAATTGTAAATTGAAAAATTTTTAGATAGAAATGCGCATTATTATTATTATTGTGAAAATTCGTTTAATAATTTCTGAAATATGTCTTTCTGTTTTTTATGTTATTGTTTTATTATTTTTAATTTTTTTTTTCGTGTTTGGCTTTAAATAAAATGTAACCAAACAATCATTAAAAAAGCAAAGGTGTTAATAAAATTATATCGAAAATACAATATTATTGTGTGGAATCCTTTTATCTCTTACATGAGCTTTAAAGAAAAATTAAAATTTATTAAGTACAATTTGTTTTCACTATTACATTGTAAATATCATATTTTATCCTGACAAGCACACAACCTATAACTATGTAATCAATTAATATTTAAAATAAATAGATTCTACTTACTTATATGTGTTTAATTTATTATTTTCTTTTTTTTAAATAAAACAACCCAAAGTGTAATAAAACTTTTTTATTTACAGTTACAAAACAAAGACACAAGCAATTAATAGTGTATAAATAATTATAAAGTCTCTACACCACTACTTAAACTTACAGGATTCGGACTTGGTGTTGAACTCAACGAACTTAAAGTCTCTTCTTTAACTTTCATTTTATTTGGATCCTTTTTCTCTTTATTGTGTTTATGTTCATGTTTGTGCTTATGTTTATGTTTGTGTTTCTTTTTATCTTTCTTTTTCTTTTTTATCTATAATAAATAACTGTAATAAAAAGGAAGAAAACTTAGAAAAAAACCTACCTTTCCAGATGAATCAGTCTTATGTTTACCGTCGGAGTCTTTCTTAAACATACCAGGCTCGAAACCAACCGGGCCACTTTGTCCCATTCCAGGCAACGATACTGAATTGTCTGAAAAATAGTCCTGTTTTTGGCTCGACGTCGGCGGCTCCACACTGACATCCATCGGTTCCCCTTTCAGTTTAACGTCGCTCATTACGATTTCTTCACTCATACATTCAACAACATTATCCACAATAATCGATTGATTCTCTTTTGCTACATTTGATGTATTCGATGAATCATAAATTGGAAGATTTGTGTTCTTCTTGGGAATTGCTGGTTGTTTTTGTTTGTTTGGATCATGTTTCGACAAATTCATTATACCGGATAGTTCAGGAAGTGGCAAACAAACAGGCCGTCTAATTCCATATAAAGTGTAATAAAAATCTACTAAATCACAACGTAATCTTGTGTCGTGCGAAAACATTCCACTATAAAACGAACAATATTTTATAACGTTAAAACATTAAAATTAATTAAATACTTGATATTTGTCCAAATTCGTTCAACTAATTCTGGACAATCCAATCTGGAGCGATGCGCTTTTTTGAATGGTGCATTCTTAATTAACAATAAGGCCAATTTATGGCGTACACCTGGATCTGGATCAGTTTCAACAATGTCCAATAAATGCTGTAAATCGCTCCAACGACCGTCTGCTCGGACGAAATCGACAAGACATTCTAAAGCAGCCAATCGGACATCTGCAAACCATTTTCTTTATTTAAATTCAATATGTTAAATTAAAATTATTACCAATAAACTGTCCGTAAACGGCGTAACTTTCAAACAACGTCGGTCTACTAGGCAAATGCCCAAATTTTTGCAATTTTCTTATAGCCTTCAAACAAGCCACTGAAATTGTATACTTATAACATGGTAAAGTCTTTTCCAAATTCAATAATCTCGTAATTTCTTCAAGAATTAATTTCGTATCGGCACTTAAATTTTCCGCCGTAATTGGAGCACCTTGTTGTACAACGGAAACAACTGGTGTTACAGTACAACCCAATGCTTCAACTAAAGCAGCTCGATAATAATTGTCCGAGAAGCGATTCTTCGAATTGTCATTATATTTAAACAAATCTAACAAAAATCGTATAACTTCCGGCGGACAAATGCCGATAGTATTTCTTAGTCCGGCCATTGCTAATGGAATTGTTTTCTGTAGAAAGTAATGTTGGAAATTTTGAAAACTATTTTGTCGTATAATATGCGGTGCCGCAAATGATCCGAATAATTTACGAAAGATTGCCAACATAGCTGGCGGTCCAGCCCAATTAGCCACCATTGCATTGGCAACTTTTGTTAAACAATGTGCGGCCCGACAACGAACTTTGTAGAAACATTGTTCATTTTCTATTGTATCAGTTAGAGCTAAACGAGTTGAAGGTGTTGGATAACGTTCCAAAGCAACAATTGCCTCCATTTGGGCTGTTACGTCGCGTTCATGGCGTAATTGGTATTGCCATTGGTAATCCGGCTGTTCTATGACGACTGAACGAAGAAGCGTCATTTCAGGATCCAGGCGAATCCATAATACAGGAGAATCGCTGAATAGAAATTATTTTTTACAAAAGTAATTTGTGAATTAATTTCGCAAGTAAAAAATTTTACTTACTCCATCGCACTCAAATCCATATCCACTTCTTCTCCTGTACACAAAGGTATCTTCTTCTTTTTATTTCTCCTACTCTTCGAATGGCACGTAATATCCGCCTTAACAACAGTATTTTCAATTTGCAAATTATGCTTAAAAGTGCCATCTAATTCTTGTAAAGTAACCAATAATGGCCCAACGTATTTTCTAATACCGGTTGATGTTGTGGCATCTTGTCTAATCTCTAATTCGATCGTATTTCTTTTACGATTGAATACTGACGTTAAATGAAACTTTGCATGCCCGCCAGTACGCACCCATTGATCAATAAAAACGGCCATATCTTTACCAGTTACAGTAAAAATTGCTTTTGTGAAGACATTCGTACTTATCAGCATGTGTCCCCACAAACCACTACCGATTTTTTGTTGAGCCGCGTTCGTTGCCAAAGATAATTGCTTATTAAATACTTGCAATAGCAATTCTTGCCCGATTCTGTGCTCCAACATTCTCATTACAAGCATAGCTTTCTTGTACAACGCCTCAATATATCTTGGCGACATTGTGTGCAAATTACGAATTGAAAAATAAAATTTTTCCTCTTGTTGTTTGGGATTGTTTTGCGGTGTATTGCCACCAACTGGAATTGGAGCAGGTGGTTGACTTGGATCCAAAATAATCCCGCCAAACTCCTCCTCATATCTTACCACATCCAGTAATAAACTTTGAATCCATTCACGGTACTCATTATTACCGAAACCTTTTTTACAATAAAGCCCACACAAATATTGACTAATGCCTTTATTCAACCACATATCCGACCAGTTTTGCATACTTATAAAACAACCAAAAAACTGTTCCGCAATGGCTTGTGCCATCACTTTACGTGTTATATAAACCTGATCTATAATTACGGCGGAATGTAGTAAATTTACACTTAAAATACTCATTGTAGCGTAAGATCTGTAATCATCGTACGTTTCATCGACGAAAACTTGTTTGTAACACGAATACGGATATCGATTTGATAGCGTTTCTTCGAAGAATTCGAACGCCTCGTGCATATATCGTGTTGTTACTTTGAGTAATTGCAACAAGTTTGGCAGACAAAAATGCGTAACTTCATGCATATACGGATCTACATAAATTTCAAACGGCCCCACGGCAAGACTGATATTAGGGGCACAGGTAGGAACGTTTAACGAATAATGATATGTTTTTCGACGCATATCTGGCGTATAAACAACTTCAATTAAATCGCCATTTGAAACGGCAGTCATCTCATCTTCAACAGTGAACTCAAGCTTCCAAGTGCACGTTTCCGCGTAACTATCTACACATGGAAACCACAATCGGGTGGAATTTTGATGGCCATAAGTGAACATGTGCACTCCACGTTCAGCATAAGTCCCTTCTTTAGGTGGCACAACGAAATGTATTCCGCCTTCGGGCTGTTCTAAAGAGAATTCGATGCCTACGCGTAATGCCGTGCCTTCAGCTATTAAATGGATGGCTTCTGGTGGTATTGTTATTACTAGTTCTCCAGCACTGTTGTCGGGATCGACTCTTAAAGCGGCGGTTAAATGGTGTTGCGAAAATGTGTCCAAACTTCGTCTAAAACAGGAAAATTATTGAATAATGTTGGGAATTTTTAAACTATGGTGTACGTTTCTGTATCCTGCTGGCAGACATCTAGAAATGGATCGAAGTAATGGAAGTTCGCCTCGAACTGATCGTTTAAAATAACACGATAAATGCGACATTGTTTAGCGTTTAGTTTTATAGCTCGTAAATTGTCTCGTAATGGTACGACGGTTAGTTCCACAAATCCCTACAGAATAAGGTGTTTAGTAAAATATTACCAATTTGTTGATAGTAAACGGTTTACGTACAATTATGCTTTTTCTTTCAAAGCTTATTCCTGTTAAACTTACTATTTGGTGGGCTGTAAAAATTTGTTTTTATTAAATTGGGAAAAGTATTGAGCTTTGTAGTAAAATATGTTAGATACTTATAATTTATATGGTCTTATGTTATCTCCTGTTCGTTCTCTCTTCATTTTGATGATTTTATTTCATAATTATTGGATTTTTAAGTCTACAAAACTAAAGCTATCGCAACTTAACCTCAAAAAGCTTATTGAACTTGTAAACAATAGAGAAAACTATATACCAATTCAACGGCACTTGACAATTTGCTTAATAGATGGCGCAGTCACTAATTTTAATTTTTGAATTTTTAAATATTCAAATTTATTAAAATGTATTCGACAATTATAGTCTTTTCCGAATGTTTATGAAGCTAAACCATCAAAATTTATAATGCGATTAAATAATATATAACTGGATTATAACTACCATAACATTATTATTGACTCTATATTTTGCTACTTTTTGAAAAAAAATTCTTCAATAGATATATAATACCTTAAAAGCAATTTGATTTGATTTATATTAAATTATACCTTCTAAATTGTATAACTAATGGCAAAATATTACAAATATACATCTGAAAGTTACAAGTAATTTCAGTTTATTAAATGACCTTATAGAATTTCATTAAATTGTCTTCATTTCATTTTCATATCATATTCTCTTTTTACGCTACACTTTATTAAATTATGTAGCAAAACTACCTACTACCTTTGAATGCAATATTGCTCTTGTGGAAATAATCTTAACAAGTTGCCAAAACTTTAACACAATAAACTTGCCTTTATTATTCTTTTAAAGAACTAAAACCTATAATATATGAGCTAAATGACTGTAAACTACAAACTGTCTTTTTGTAAGACGACAAATGATCGCATAATAATCGAAAGTTCTATTATTGTAATTGTTTGAAAAAGGAGCGCACCTTGCATCCCAAAAACTGAACTGTAAAGTTGAACAATTTTAAAATCCCATAAAAAGGCATAAGTATATAATATTGAAAGGGAGACCTGGCGTGTGCCCCTTCCACACCAACACATTGAGAGCATACAGCAAAATAAAAGGAAAGACGACTACGAAGCAAGAGACCCACCATCAACCATGAGGGGGACCTGGAAACCGACTTACAACATGGTGCCAGCCAGCATACAACTAGTTGTTAACGACTGATCGGTCGTACCGGTACTCCATCCATAACATAGAAACTTTCACGTCCGTAATACGGTTTTGTTTACACTTACTTATGTTTAATTATCATTAAAAACAAAGTTCTTGTGTTAAATTATGATTTGGAATGAAACGACCAGTTATTGTGTTATGGTCAACAGGTGATTGTCTCAATAGTTATTCAATCAAAATGAACATTAGAAGCAGAAGAATATTACAAACAATTTCTGTTGCCATACTGTTATATTCTTCAACTTTGCTGGTCTACACTACCTACTCACGTGGACTTGTTAATAGGCAAGAGGTGCGTTTCTTATATTGTCAGGAAATTTTAACGCTTTAACAATTCCCAGAATTAAAATCTAATTCAAAAATAACATGTGGCAAAACTGAAAACATGTTTCCTTTAAAAATGTGTACCTGTTGTTAAAATTTATAACATTTGATGACCAATTAATGCTATCATCGCCTTCTACACCTTTAAAACTACATTTTTATTACCATCCAAACACAAGTATTTGACTGGAAGAAAATACCTTCAAGAATTCCTTTAATTCCCCTTGTCGCATTAACTTGCTACCACATTTTTAAAGTCATTCATTTAAAAATTTTATTATAAATCAACACAAAGTGTTATATAGATTGTCTTTTTTCATTTTCAAAGTTGAATGGTGTTCATCCGAAGGAATTACTTATTAAAACGTACCACCATGATAGAAATTTGGCACAGGAACGTTCGTTCTCAAATAATGACAACATTCCATACGAAGAGAGTGAATTTACTAGTGAAATGCCTTCACCAACAGCCACAATAAAACCACCAACGACCGTTTTAGATGATGTTTTTATTAGTGTGAAGACTACAAAGCATTATCACCAACAAAGGTTACCAATTATATTGAAGACGTGGTTCCAATTGGCCAAAAATCAGGTAAACATTAATCGAAAAATGCTATTCTTACAAATTAGGTACCATTAATTAATGTTGGTTGTTTTACAAGGGAGGGAATCGAAAATGTGGCACCCGTGGGAGTGATTTTCCCTCTTGTTTTTTGTTTGTTGGACCCCAAAACGTAAAACATATTGTTCCACTACTTGAACATTATAATAATAAGAAGAATGATGTGTGTATATGAGTACATTTAATGTTTGTATAGTAATAATGTATGGTGGGGTTCTTATTGTAATTTATCGTCGGTCCAACAGGAGAAAATCACCGTTCCCACGGGTAATGCACGCGTTTAACGTGCGTCATTACATTGTATTACATTGTTAGCTAAATAATACGGCGGGATTTGGTGACAACACTTGATCCCATTTCAAAATTGTTACAATTTAACTTGGAAAATATTGCAACAATTGACTTTCTTCGTCAAAATTGAACAAATAAAGACCATCATTGAACTGAATCATAACATATGCTAAAAATAAAAATAAACATTCGTATGCGATATGACCGAAAAATTGACGCCCGATTAGATAAAAAAGTATCTGTTCTCATACTAGATGCAACAAAAATTACAAAGAAATATAAATGTGTTTATTTAGACTGGTAATTATAGCCGCCATTTACAATGAAAAATGTAAATTACTGTTTTTCTTGTCTTTAAATAAATATTTAAGCTTCTGTTGATGGAACTGTTGAGAAACTGGCAAACACACTATATAAAATAACTAGTAAAAGTTGTATTTTGGATATGCTAGTTTGACTATCCCTTTTTCTGACGGTTTTAAATTAAAACAACAAACTTAAAGCAGTTGTTTACATGGACTTTTCTTACCCATCATCTCTAAGAAGATGGTTTTATCTATTTTGTGTTTATATAAAGACGGCTTTATTTCTACCAGCATCTCTTTTCACTTTGTGTCTACATTTATTATATGAAAAAGATCAAATAAATAAACAATTAAACATTATACACCTACCCACATATCTGCCCTATCAAATTTCTATTATCTTTCAAAATAGAATTCTGACTACCATCGATTTTCTTTCATATTGCTTATCATGGTATATATTTAACAGTGTAATTAATACAATACAATCGACAGACGTCTATACTTACATGCAAATTTGCATGCTGATAATTATTCTCATGCATTTGCATTTTTTCTATAGCATTTGCAAACGAATTTTAACGGATATTTTTACAAAACAATGGAAAACCGTAACGGATGTACGTATGCAGAGTTTATTATGGTGGTTTAACAGAAAAATGAGGGAATTTAAAGGGAAATGGCTTGATCAAAGACTCAAGACATAAAACACGTCTTAATAGACTTCATTAATATCTTAGAATGTTTCCAACAATAGGGGAAAGATCGTTTCCAAATACTGATTGTATTAGTTTAGAAACGCGCTCTTTATTCTAATCGGATTTTATAATTATGACAAAAGAGTTTTTAAACGTATTCTCGTTCTTAACTTTATAACGAATTTCTTCGTTCACGTTGTTCGATATATTTAATTTTATAAACATATACAACAACGTCGAAATAATGTGTGTGAAATTAAACAGACACCGAAAACTGTTTTATGTTTTTCATCACTTCTGGTATTTTGTATGTCATTCAGAGGAACACTCGAGTTTGTAGGAAAAAATATTTAAAAGGAATTAATAGTCCCTTTTCACAATCATAGTAATGTGTTCACAAGAGGCAGTAGCTTTACGATTTTAAAATTTTTCGTTTAGAACATTTGTCGGAGGCATTTTTTAAATGGTTGCACTTGACAGCAATAAAAACATCAAGAATAGAATATACATTCAGCAAACGAGGTAAATTTTTAATTTTCGCTAGAAAAACTTGTTAAAAATACTAGAAACATAATTAAAACAGAAGAATAATAATTAAGAACTGTTCTTTTTTATAAAACCAGTTAAATATTTGCATGTAGAATTGTTAAATTAAAATGTAGGTTAATATTTTATACAAGAGAAGAATTGTAAAATAAATGAGATTGTGTGTGAATAGAATACAATAGTATTGAATAACTGATTAATTCAATTTTGAAGGAATTAGTGGGGCCCTGTATAATTAGAAGGGTTGAAGAGATTTTAATCATCCAATTCAACTATAATTATATTTTATTTAAGAAAATCTTTTATATCGTAAAAAAAATTAATTCCAACATGAAATATAGTATCTAATTGTGTGTTATTATGTATAATAAGATTTTATTTAAAAAATTACAATATGAATTATTTAAAATAATTAGTTCATCCTGCGTCATGACTATAAAACAGGCTGCAAAAATTAAACACTCGTAAAGTCGTAAAAACAAATTAGGATTATTGTCGTTTATGAACCATATATGACTAATGATGATATTTTTTGTTTATTTTTAGTTTAATTTCTATTAATTTTCTTTAATTTCAGACATGGTTCTTCACAGACACTAACGATCCAGATTTTCAACAGAAAACAAGTAAGTTGAATAATAATTAAGTAAATATACATCGATGTTGATGATGGTAATTGTGTCTTGTGGCTAGCAATATTCGCAATATACTAATTTTGTTTAAATATACTCAGTTAGTTACTAGATGTCTAATCAGACAATTTCCTGTTTTGTTATCCTGGTGGAACGAATAAATATACATATAAACATATTCGCTATTGTAATGCAGGTGGTTGTTTCTTCATGCTTCAGTTATTATATTTATTTTAAGCCTGGAGAAATAGTGTACACATTGTGTGTAAATATATAAATGCATGATAAATATAATGATAAAATGTTGTTTATTTTAATCGAACAACATTCTTAAGGGTTAAACAACTCCAACAACGAGTGCATTTGGAGAAATTTCATTCAAAAGTAAATGCACTATTTTTTTCTGATGCATTTTAATATCTTGTTGTATCGATTTATTAACCGATATTAAACAGATGTGATAAATAAATTTTAATTAAATCAACAACGAAACCATCTAATAATAAATTATTCAATGCAAATATACTGATAATTTATATTGGGAATTAAATCTAGTTCAGTTTTATATTTGTTAGAGATAGGAGATGGAAAAAATAAAAAACGGAAGTGTGTAAATGACAAAAACTTACTCGATTTAACAACCAACTAGCCGTTAATGTATTTGATCGCATCTAACTAGCATCATTCTATATAATGATTTATGACTGAAAATAGATTAAACATATCTTATAACATAATATCGATAAAGATTATTGACATGTTCCGGAAAGTTTTAATCGATAAATATTAAAATGAAATTGAATAAAATTTTTATTATTCTACAATAAAATTCAACATTTATGTAAAATTATATACGAATTGAGTAGGTATCCTTTTCCTGTTTTTATTGTCAAAGAATCATATAACATATGATGAATACGTTGAAGATGAAAATAAATTTTACAGAAATGTGTATTATATATGGAAGATGTAAGGTCATTGTCACAAACATTGTATCTAATTACATGTTACGTAGTTTTTCTTACATGTAACTATTATTAGAGTATAAACGGATAAGATTGTTGCACATGTTACTAAAA
>SSSI01010475.1:0-38573 GCA_004796505.1 Oryzaephilus surinamensis
TATATATGCGTTAAATTTGTAAAAATTTCGTGTTATCTAGATGATGTGTGAATGAAATATTATTAGTCCATCTACCCACAACATTTCAACAAAAATTCTATTAATAACTGGACCGGAACTTCAGGAGAAATGCCAATTTTCTAATTTGTTTTCTTTGATTATAAAAAAGCACATAATGTGAATTATGCGGTAATGTTATAAAATGTTTGCGATTTACAAATCGTGTTTAATTAATGCGGTTTAAAAAACTTTTGCTTGTTACGCTAAAATAATTGCAATGGAAGAGAGGAATTGAATTTTGCTGTTGGATTTGATGAGAGATACACGATGAATAAAGTAAAAGTGAAGAAAATGAAATTCATTTAGAAATTATGTTTAAGAACTGTGAAATTATATCAGATTCTTTGGACACATACAACAAAAATTGCATTTCGGTGTGTTGTTTTTCGTGTAACGAAAAAGAAAGGCTGGTTTTTTCAATGTTTCACTCATGTTCCAGTTTATCTAATAATAGAACATATATATATAATGAAATTTATAGTTTATATTGAATTTGGGATATTGGCAGGTACCGATATACAAGTTTTATATGAAATTATATAAAGGATGGTTTTCCTCTAAAAAAACATTTCCTTTTCAACTTTCAATTAACATAATATCATTTTAACTTTGGAAAACCATCAGGTCTAAAGCCAGAGTGAATTACAGTGAACCATTTTCTTAAAAGAAAAAATCTAATCAGGTTTCTCTTCATAATTAAGCACTTCTTCAGTCTAATTACAGGTTTACCACGTATATATGAGAAGAATTAAATAAAATAGTATATTAAACAAGGCAACTTATTATTCAGTATTTCGTTAGTTAACTTAAAAGTTTCTCAAAATTAAATTAATTCAAATATGTTGTAAATTATATCAATATTATACTGTCTTTGAAATATAATTTAGATTGTTTACGAATATTTTGCGCAATTATAGCAAAACTTGCGGATGTTTCTATATAATAATAGCTTATACATTCTCTAGTTAATACAAAAGACGAATTTTCGTTAAAATATTAAATAATACGCAAACGAGGCACATATTTCGGGTAAAGGGAATTATTTCAATGTATTGTTCTTGAAAATCGTAATAACACAATAACAATTGTGGATTTCTCACGTAGATAATGGAATAAAAAAAGTAGTCATGAACCTGTTTTTATATTGTATAGTGTAGTTTTAAGTATGAAGTTCATTAAAATGTCAACGACATAATAGAATTCAAGTTTTATTAAATTTTTCTGGAAATATTTAATGTAGATTAGATTCATTTATCACAATAATATTAAATGAATGTATTTTCTTGCCAACTGCGTCCTCACTCAATAATTATCATCAGATAAGAATATGTAATAACTTATTTATATATTCAAATCTTGGCTTAATTATTAAATAGAAAAAAAACAGCCTGTACTCGATCTGCGAACAGTACAGCTATTCTGTTCGGTCACATTTATTGCGTCAAGAAAGCTATTTCTAGTGAAGAAAATGAAAAAATTTGATCCAACTTGAATATTTTCGCACCAATGTTGTATATAGTTGATAAATAACAAAAATCGTACATTGACAGCCTTGAATGGATAATAATATGTAAGAAATAATTGAACGTTGCAGTTTTCTTAATAAATTGCTGCAATTCTGTATGTAATTCACCCATAAAATAGATAATATTTTCATATAATAAAGAGACACCCACCCATTTAAATGTTGTAGAAAATTGTATGAAATGAAAGCCAATTAGAACTACTGTCGTTTTCTGCAAACACAATAATTTAGCCCATTTTGTGTGTATTTAATATTGTGTGTGGGCATTTTTTATATGAAATTAATTCACAATCAAATGTTTATGTGTTGCAATAAAAAAATTCTACACTAATCGTATGTAAATTGAATTTTATTTAACTATATATTAAACTGTATTAACTTTATGTGTACAATGTGTTTGATTATGTGAAATTAAGTAGCTGGCCAGACATACAAAACAACGAGAATACCTTCAAAAAATTGCAGCCAAGGCCAGCCGCTCCCAACACCAGTTTTCTATTGTTCTTGTATACAAGAGATCGACTTAAGTATATAAAATATCGACAAAATACACACAGCTTACAAATGGACGAAATTAATCGGCGACATATAGTTTGTTGAATGAACGAAAAAGGTGAACAACTTTAAAAATCATTAAACCAAACAATTGTTTATTAAAATTTCTGGTTGAAATTTTTAATGGGAAAACGGTATTTGCACTTCCTGCCAAAAAGCAGACAGGGTGTTTCTGTAATATCGTATTTCCTTAATTTCGCCCCCTGGTCCGGGCATGTACCGCAATATTTAATGATGAACGGAACCCAGAGATGGATATATGGTACGAAATGTACAGTGGACCCTTTAGTGAATCATCGCTATACACACATACACCCACACTCGCACAATATTGACCAAATTTCTATGTGGATAGTGCAGAAGTGGCTGCCTCCACTGTGCCCAACAAATCGCTCCCTTACGGCCGTTCTGGTCGCCAGTCCACCAGGGTTAATTTTCTAAATTGTTTCAAGAAATTTACATTTTCTTGTTATACAAACATTTTAACAGTAAATATCATTTATTTGAAAGTGTGTCAGATTTTTCACAAGGAGTATTTTGTTAGGATTTTAATTAATCTTTTTGAAATTTTGTACAATGCGGTTTATATGATCGATTTTATAATTTCGAAATAAACAACAATAAATCATTCATTAACATTCAAATTAAAATTCAATTATTTTGAGTTTTGCCTTTACAAAGCTACACAATTAAATCATTTACGAGAACAAACGAATTAGTCCATTAACAAAATGGAAAATCTAAAGAACAAGGGAATTAAATAAATTCCAAATCAAAATCCCGCTAATTTACGAAAGGACAAGGATTATTTAAATAAACACAACTGGTTATGTTATTCATAAAAAGATGCTCTGACATTTCGGAGGGGTTAAATTGTCCAAAAATGTGTTACAACCGAAAAAAACAGCTGTCCCAAAATTGGTACAATAATAAAATTGTTGTCAAATCAAAATTAGCATATTTTTTCCTAAAATCTAATTTAAATAAATCCATGTCAATCCTACACACCAAAAAATGTTTATAGAAAAAATCTGACCTCGAACGAACGCAAATTGTTGGAATTATTCGTGAACATTAAACTATTTTATAATAAATTTCTATATTGACATGACACACTCTATATAATAATTCAAAATTGTTGGAGCAGCAAAAGTTTCTGCACAAAATAAGGGGGCTTAACCCTGTGACCTCTTTGAGTTATGCCAACAACAGACGTGGAGAAAATTCCCGGGTTTATGGTAATGTTTTGGCGGTGGAGAAGATGTAAATTACCCTCTTACATATACTATCATCGAGTGCGGTTACCATCCTACCATTGTGTAGTCCATTTGGTGCAATTGAAGCTGCTAATACGTTTACAAAGGACCCTTGTCAAATGGCGTCTTATTGCCGATTGATTTCGTCAGTTCAAATCATGTATATATGTATATATAGACAATGGAAACTGTTAACATTATCCACAAATCAGATATTCGTAATATATAGTCGAACAAGACAAGATGATGAGAAATTTTACTTCAAACAACAAACTTGTAAACATAAAATTGGCTATATTTCCTAAATGCAACATTTTGGATTTATAAGAAAATAACACCGAAATGGAGCGAATTTAGTAGATACTTAGGAATATTTTCGAATAAAGTTCAGATATAAAAATATGAATGTTGTACTGCTTTATCGTGACAGGTGATGGAAAATTGAGTTTTCCAGTTGAATATTAAGAATATTATTCGTTTCGTATATTAGACATAAAATGATGATACTTTAAAGAAAATGTTGTACGTGTACAAATATGTTTCAAGTTATAAAAGCATCCTAAATTAAAGTTAAATATTTGGCTTTACCGTTGAATATAACAGTATACAGATAATTTTTAAAATAATATTAAAATTTTATTACTATCAACATTTTTAATGATTTTCAAAGATACTAATTTGATTGTTAAACAAAATTTTTGGGAGGTGATTTTTTTCAACCGCAATTTATGATATCTTTTTTAATATTCAATCACAATTTCGAATTCATCGCTCTTTAGATCTCTGATTAAAGAATATTTTTCAATTCCACAAAATATAGTTCGCTTATTTGCTCTTCTAAATGAAAACTGGAATCCAACAGGTACACATAATAATAAAATATACTCGAATTTTCCTCTCGCTTTCATTTCATACAAAAATTGACTTTGAGTTAGTAAAATATGCAGAAAGAATCACATCAAAAAGAAAATTGAGTATTTTTTCCATCGCGTCTTAAAACGTATCTAAATTTATCTTTTATATTAATATATTTTAACCTACATAAAAATTATTTTTATATTATAATTTATAACTAATAAAATGATGGCGTCAACAAACAGAAAATCAGTGCTCGACAATCTGCTGTAATCAAACATTTCGACATAAAAGAGTGGCATTACAAAACATCACCACTGGCATGTATAGATTTGATCCCTCTTGAAAAGACGAAGATTACTTCCGAGATTGTCTAAGTGTGGAAATACGTATGTGAGTGTGATAATGTTATTAGCCACTCACACACACACCTAAACGGAGTATGTAATTTTTTCCAGCCATTGACAAAATTGCCATAAATTGCCAACGTTTCCATTCAGGCCCCAATAATGCAGTTGAGGAGCAAAAAATGGTGGCGAAAATTAATCAGCACCGGTTCGACATTTCATTCAATTTAAACGCAACCCCTTTCGATTAACGAAAAACATTTTCCGGTAATATATGTGACATTTAGTAATGTTTTGTCCATTATTATGTGCATTAGTGGTATTTATTTTTATTCGAAATTCGAAACCGGAGAATATATGTATCAAATTGAAAAAAAAGCATTATTATACCTGATTTTTAACAATGGAATCATTTATTACAAAAAATGACTACTGAACAATAAGGACGTGGGAAAAAGTTGAAAAAATAATATGATAATTAATTTAGTATAAAAAATTGGGAAAACATTTTATTAGCACGATTTCCTCTCTTGTTAATTGACGGATTTTTGTTTATTTTTTAAACACACAAACCGCCAACATAAAAATACGAATTAAATATACGTAAAAACGACTTATTTAATCAAATCAAAGTTGATATGATATTTACACACAAGGTATTTAATCTTTTAAGGTCTGCAAACTGAATTATTCATATAAGCAAGTTTGTAAACAATTTTAGAAGATTATTTATTTACCTGCTAATTGTACGAAAAGTTTGCAAATAAAACTGTGTAAAAACTAAAAAGTTGCCACCTACATTTCTGTGTAATTTATGTTAAATAAAATAAAAATCGCACACCATATACACACAATAAATCAGGAAAATATGTCGTTGGAAATTAAGTTTAATCGTTATATGTGTGACTAATAAAAAAACGGGACCATTAATTAAACAATATGTGTGAATTTAAAATAGAAACTAACGATTACACAGTAATAATCATCTGTTTATGTGTCGCACACATAATATCATTAATATATAAAAAAAAACGGTCCAATAATCTTCAAAAATCGTATAAAAACGTAAATATAGCATAATGACGCACATTTTCATCAGTTCGTATAGTTTATGTAATGGTACATATATTTTTTAAATTATAATTTCCAACCTATAGAGAAATTCCCAAACAACACATGTTATATTTATTATTTCCCATCATCTACAGTTTTGAAAATAAAACAAATAGAAACGTATACACAGAACCGTTATATTAGTTCGTTTATCAAATCCAAACACACTTGTCTCATTTAAATCAAATTCGTTACACATATAATTATTTTTCTTATCTACCTCTAAAGAAACTGTTTATATATTTTATAAAACGATGGAGATATTCAGCTAATACAAATAAATAAACAACAAATGTTTAAGTGTTTGTATATTTAACATATTAAAATGCATCATTTGTAAATATTTTACTTATATACTTTAAGAAAAGTATTTCTTCTTTTGTAAATATACACAATGTTTACGATTTATTGTGATATTTCAGCTAATATTTAAATTAAGGGGAAATCATATTCAAAATGTAATAAAATTTTCGTGTTATGTAAACTATATGGTTTTGGATTTTTTTATTACATTTTCAACCTACATCATACTGACAATTATTTTTTAAACATAATATTTTCGTGTCCTTTAAATTGGTTTTCAAACATTTTTAACGCACCGGCCGTAATGAATTGAATTATTAATTTTTTGTTTAAAAAATCCAGTATCAAAAACCACATGTGACCAAATAACGACCGTCAAAAACAATTTATTATACAATTACACACACACACTGTAACCTAATAACCAAATAAAATATCTATTTACTTATTTTCAAGGATTTATTACTCAAATATCTAAGTCACGCTTTTTTTGAATTAAAAGAACTACTGGACACGCATTAGTTATTATTTCGGTAGCAAATATAATTAAACAGACATAAAAAATCACGAAATGAACAAACGCTTTTTCTCTATTATGCTGGATTACAATTCAATTAAGAAATAATACTTCAATTAAGCCCTTATTGATTTGCCAAGCAAAAAATGCAAAGCAATTAAACTTGTACTGATTAAATTTTCATTTGATTATGTGAAAATTGTCCAAGTTTAGATAAACAAAATTTATATCTACCACTAGGTAGTATTAATAAACTACACACATTGAAAATCAATATTCCAAGAACAGAATTAATATCGGAAAATAATTTTCAACTTCTTTCATATCATTTTCTAATAATAGAATATTTTTCATTAAATATTAATGACAGCCATATAATAATGCACGCCCAGAAAATGTTTCCCAACAAATATATTTGCAAATTAATACATAAATTTTAAAATTCGGAAACGGAAATAAATATAAATTCAACTTTTTAGCACGTAACACAAGTATAATGAGATTATAAACATTTTACATTGTGATAATTTATGCAATGTAAGATGTTTGAAAATGTAAAATATACCTGTGGGCAAATTAATGTATTAAGGCCCATTTGAACTGGATTAAAAACTTGTGTACAGCTATGCGATGCAGTTATTAAATATTATACCGTTAGATAATAATGTTTTGACCTAAAGTATCGCTTTTTCACACTCAAATAACTAGTTACATTTACAATGCAAGAGAATTCTTTGTTAGATCAATAACATTTTAATATGAGGCAATAATATAGGCATTGAAAAAGTCCTTTTATTATTAATAAATATCAATCGAAATGTTAACTATGCGAGAAATGAACGTATTTTTTGATAACAGTTCAAAGAAATGTAATTTAAAGATCGATATTTGATTAAATTTTCAAAATCTAGTTATAAATTACGCCGAGGATTAAACGATATTACTTGCAAAGGGTTTCTTTATTTTGTCTTTTTTTCGGTTGTTGTTGAGGGCGAGACACGACTAAAACATCCCCAGGGGATGTGATTTTCACCCGGAAAATACTCGCAGAATGTGGCCACCTTCTTGAGCACCACATAAATATGAATATTTAAATTCGATCGAAAAATTTGCAACAAAATTATTGGCCCATTAAAAAACGTGAACGATTTCATTTTGTTGTTTATCGGCCGCCAGCAAGAAAACAACAACAAAAAATCATATCATGCTCATTCAAGGCAACGGAAAGAAGTCAAACACCTAAATTGGATTTCCAAAGACACCATCATCAATTCAAGAACTTGCCTTCAGGCAGAACAAGGTTGACCGCCGCGGCCATCAAATAAATAATACGAAAAAAATGCCGAATCAAAGTCACGATCAATTTGAAAGTAAGAGGATTTAGTTGCGTATTGTCAATTTTGAAAATGAAAATGTGTGTGCATTTTGTATATTCGTACGAATGAAGCAGACAACAAACAAACCAACACATATACAGCTAAACAAGCGGAGAATCGATCGAAGGAAAGAGGACCACAGAAAGCGCCACCAGAAATCATACAATTTTTCATATTTTAATCGTTTTCACACACACACACACACACACACAGGGGTTGAAAGGGGTGGCAGATGTGAGCGAGATGCTATAATGCGGAACTTACCCTAAATTATAAATCAAGCTGAGTTGATAAGTAATCCGGTAAACAGAGGATTTTTTAATATGAAAACAACAACAACAACAACTATTACAATATTGAAATAATAACAGCACTACGTATCGGGAGAATGTTAATTTTTATAAAATAATCAAATGAACGCACTAAAGTGACCGACAATGCACAAAAACACAATAATTCTGTTTAGATTCCATGGCACTCAGCTAAACAAGTTGAATACAGCCACTGTCGCTAGTCTTCTGAATGTTCGCCGCCGTCGTCGTCGTCGTCTTATTTTCTGTATACCTATAGCTAGTTTGCTTCAGTACTCTCTGAATGGTATAATATAGTAGTATCTCGGTGGCACCGCAACGTTGCCACGTGAGAGATAAATGAACGAATACGTATTTTGTAGTATACGTTGTATGTGTAGAGAGAACGGAGACCGGGCCAAGCAAGTGAACGACTTCTAGTGATCTCGTTCTTTACCCTGTCCTAGCCGGCAAGCTCTGGTGGAAAGGCGGTCCGCATAGGCCAGCCCGCCGCCAAACAGGATGAACGGAGACAGGACGATGAGGCGCGCGCAATCGCCCTCTTTGTTCAATCTATGCATCGTGCATCGTGCTGATGATGGTGCCGCCGCCGTGGTGGTGGTGTGTGGAAGAACCGCAAGAAGAAGAGGCACGGTGGTGGTGGTGGATTTGTGTGTGGGTGACGGAAGAAAAGAACGCGCTCATTTGAATATCTCTGCACATGAGTTTATTGTTGAATAGATTCATCTTCCATTCTGTTTCTATTGTTGTTACATGGTTTTATTGTCTGCAAAAAGAGAACGAAGATGATGAGGATTCTGGTTTTTTCCTGAGGTCTATAGCGAAAGGGATCCCACGTTCCGAATTACAGACACTTGATACAAATTTTGCTCTATTTGCTAACGACAAGAACTAGAACAAGACTTTTTTCGTCTGATGACTGTTTTTATTTTGGAAAATAAACAGGGGCCATCAAATTGATTGAGAAATTTAATATCGGACTAGTCTTGTGCATTCCTCGTGGATATCGTAAATTCTCAATAAACCGTTACAGTTGAGATGAATATCACAAATAAAGTACTTATTAAACAGATACCATTTTTTAATTGGCATTCTTTCATTAAATCCATTCTATTAGAGTCGTAAATTTTTTTTAATCTTTTAATTTTCCTATATATTATATGGATTTAATTTACTTACCTGTAAAGAAAACTTGTTTTTAATTTTGAATTTAGTTGAAAAACCACTGTTTACAAGCAACAGATAAATCTTGAAAACTGGAAACTGATTTTATTTATTTTTTACGAAATATCAATTAAATGGTGTCTTTTCGTGAACATTATTTATTGGACAGGATATTCAGTTGTTGGCAGAAGTTAAGATATTGCCAACAAACATTCTGGAATTGCTTTTAGTAAATAAATTTTACCAAGTTTCAAGATTTTTGTTCTTTAAAAATGTAATGATGTGAAAGGGGAGGTCAAAACTCCTACTAAAATGTTAAACTTTGAAAAATTCATGTATGAATATTGATAATTGTGTATGAAACTTGCTAATAATTAAATATTTAGTAATCCTATTCTATGTTCATTTGAATTATGTATAAATTGTGGCATTATTTATCAAATATCTTGTGAAAATTTAGATTGAATAAAATTTTGAATACAAGATTTATGTACTAATGACTTTCCAACACTGGTGCAATCACGTTCTAAAATCCAATTTTCCAAACAAATCCGCAAATCGTCTTATTTCCGCGATTATTACGTGAAACCTATAAACCTTTTATTCAATTACCAAAATTAAACCGTAACACATTCCGAAATCTAACTAAGACTTAGAAAATTGTTAACAGTAATCCAATCGGAACAACAATTCACAAACCATCATAATACCGTTCCATCGATGACTTTCCAACGAATAGAGAAGAGATGTAACCGTATAGTAATAATACGTATCCAAGTGAATTTTCACAGCATCCCATTTCAATGCCGTGAAAATAAGTAAGCTGGAAGGCTTTAGCACCGATATTTATGTTTGGATCTAAATTCACATACACACAAAACACCAAACATATAAAAAAGGTATTGCAAAGTAAATAAATAGGAAAATACCTTATCTAGCGTGTGTATACAAGACTTAAATTTTCTTTTACATGTAAAATATATTATTCATGTCTATAGAATTTTCCCATATACAGTTGTGTGTAAGGAAAATAAGCAATTTATTTTTCCTTGCGAAAAAATATATATAAGCGCAAATTTACCAGATTTCTGAGCAAATTACATCTGTTTTGAAATGTAAAAACTTGCTTACTATAAAACTAAAGTTTGTATTCTCAAATCAGATTCTGTTTTGGTTAAATAAATGATAGAGTTAAGACGAAAATTTTACGAAAAACTAATTTATTTACAGTCGGTGGACAGTAAGTGTCATGGAAGTTAATAAAAACGTCCACTTTATAAACTTTACACATACTGTTTGAAAGTGACAGTAGACCAAGATTGAAGACGAAAGTTTCTCTGTTTAACACAATTTTCACAAACTTTTTACTATGTTTACATAATTAAATATATTCGCAATAAGAGCATTTTAAATTGAGCTCTTTTTATATAAACAGGAATAATTATTATGACGAAAGAGGTTTTTTTTTATTTTGCACTTTGTAATAGTTATGTTTACGTAGTCTAGTTCTATTTTCAGTTAATATTTTACGTTGATTCTAATATTAAAACGATGTGGATTATTTATAATATGTACTATTTACGATTTACTTTGAAATAGTTCCAAATTATTTAAATTGAACAGAAGAAAAAATAACGTATCTTGTAAATTGTAACATATCATATTAGATTGTAACATGAAGCTAGAAACTTGGTTACGTCTTGTTACAAGCTAATCTATAGTTAGAAGGTTTAATCTGTAATTTTTTTATTGTCGAAATGCTTTTAATTTTTTTTATTAAATTAAATGATTGTTTTTTATTAAGGACACCCTAATAAACTCAAATATGTGCGGGATTTTTCATTTCATTGGGAAAAATCTATTTTGAATTTTTCAAATTTTTTAGTTTTTTGAAATTTTTTGGGTCGAAAATTTGAATTTTTCAAATAGGGCCGTGTTTGGTGTTGTTTCTGATTAATTTGGGCATTAGTATGTCAAATCTGTTAGCAGATTTCAATTTGGATGGGTAGTTTTTGAAAAAAATGTATTTGAAAATTTTGTAGATTTTTGGTAAACAATTTTTAAACTCTCATAGAAAATTTTCTAGTTACAGTTTTTCTTTGATACTATACACGATTATTAACACATCCATAGACTTTATAATACATTTATTAAATTTAAAATATCTATCACAGAAGAAAAATTATAGCCCATTTTCCGACTAACCGACTAAAAAAAAACATGAAATTTTTATCGATTGTCAAGTTTTTTTTCGAAAAAAACTTTTTGCCATATCTCTTAAAATAAGAAATGAGTCTTAATGAATTTTCACCAATACATTTTCCCAACTTGTCTCTATAAACTGCTTTTTATTACAAGTTTTTAGCTATACTAGAAACAAAATGGCAGCTATTTAAAAATTTTGGTGTAAATGACAAAAAAGGTTGAATGCAAAATAAAATTTTCAAAATTTTTTTAAACAGAAAGTATTTTTAAATGAAATAGGACCTAACTGAATGAAAATCAGTTAACACAAGATTAAATTTAGACAAACAGTTTTTTCAAAACATCTTTTTTAACAAAAATCATCAAAGTTAATACTTCCATCGTTGTTCTTTTACGAACAATTTATAAGCTTGCAATGAAATTTCACTAATGTTGAAACTGCTATTTATAAACGTTTGTAATTTTTTTACTCAACAACTTACGAGTTTATTTGATTTTACTAAAAAGCCTTCCATCCACCCTAAATCACCCAATTTGGCGTTTTTTCGAGACTACAAGAAAACGGCCATCAAGTACCGACCGAATTTTATTGATTTTGCATTCAACGGCGCCTACACTATTTGTAAAACGGTCATTTCTGTTCCCTCATCTCTGGCTGAGGGCCAATGCTTAAGAAAAAAAAAGACACACCCGCAACTATATCAATAAGATGATTCGGCTAACTTTTTCATATTAATCATTCGCCAAATGTCAGACCTTGTACATGTGGAATAAACAGCCCATTAAACGTGAAAACATTATATTTTATGAAAATATTAGGTCAAGATGAAATTTCCAATAATGTTTCTATAAATATACACATATGAAGAATTTTAATTACCGAGGTGTTTTAAACATAAAGGCCCAACAAAACATTTTGTACGTATTAATAAAGCTCTATTCTGTTCAGATTTTGTATATAAATCTGGCATTAATCTTTACAAAACTATTCTATGTGTATATATTAGTATAAGAGCTTTCACTTTAATTATTATTTCTTGTTGAAATATAGAGCCGCAATTTTACTAATAATAGCAGAAATGAGCAAAAGTACTGTTAGAACCTGACTGATTATTAATATTGAGATTGCTTCTTACAATCTACAAATTCCACATGCATATATTTATTAAAATCCAGATGTAACTGTACAAATCTTAATTATTATTACAAAATCTGATAAATAAAGCATGTAGGTACATATAGAAGGAATTTCAATTTTACGATCAAAACATATACGGTAATTTTTTATACTTGCATAAACTTAACATATTATTTTGCAAGAAATGCATTTATGCCCAAAATAATTGACAATGAAAAAATTTTTTGGCCAAATTATACGGCTCATCTCGAAGTAAACAAGCTGAAATTATACGTTTATAAATTTAAAATTTTATAGAACAGGTGGTTATAAAAAACTGGATATAATTTGTTAATATTAATGAGTTTAAGCACAATTCATTGCGCCATAAAAAAGTTTTTATGTAAGTCTGAAATGGTGTTTGCATTTTTTTCTGATTCTCGCATAAATTTGGGCGGTTGCTGAGAATTCAATTATTATTGCAATTCCAACATAACTAAGCTAATTTATAGCTTTAAACACAATTAATACGCGTTATATAATTGATAATTCTGGGAGTAATACCTCAAGACCCTCATACACAGTATGTCGTTAGAAAATTTCAGGAATTTGGCGCCTATTTTAAACAAAAGCCTCCAACATGCGAGCTTTCGCTCGCTGGCGGCATAAAATCTGTCAAATATATTAAAACTAGTATTGTATTTATGCGATATGTTCGATTCATTATTGCCATATATGAGAAACTGAATTTTACGTAAATATAAAGCGGTCATTAATTATGTTTAATTAGTTTTGTTTCAAATTGGCTGTATATATATGTATATGTTTAGTATATGAAAGTGACGGCTGACTTTAGCAGCTGATGATGACCATCATATATATACAAGTGATCAATTCTAAATGGATATTATAGTCAGTTATGTTTATTTTGTACATCAATCATTAATAAACGGCATAGGGTTGTGACAGTGGACAAGAATTTTCAGAAACTGTTTATGTCATCCCAATAAATTTAAAATCATATAATAAATGGTCGAAATTTACAACACATTTCTACATGTAATTTTTTATTTAATTGTTCAGGAAACCGTTTCGTCGTCGTCGTATTAAATCGATACGGTTTATTTTATTTTGCAGTAAAAGACATAATAAAATTTATTTACTGGCCCAGTGATCCACACGAAAAAGAAATTTCTTGTTGTCACAAACAGTTAATTCACCACTATATATACACACTGAATTGGTTGACGTCTAAGCTTTTCCGCCTGTTTTTTTTATATTTTTCCACAATATAGTATTCTCTATGTTTGCCATTTATTTCAAATTGTATTTCTGTTTTGCTTTATGCTACTGACAGTTAACTTATTTACAAAATATCGTAAAGAATTATTTTTGTCTAGCATTCCAGTAATGTATATATTGGCTAATGAAGACATAATAAAGAGTTCTGCAAACAGGGTGAGCTTTATTTTAATTAAATATCCGTAAAATTTCATTTTCATTGAAATGAAACATTTTTTCTGTAAATTGAAAGTCCGTCTTTGTTCTGTAATCCGTTTAAATTGTGCGAACATTTTTTTTCCACCAACAATATAATGAAATGAAGTGTTAAACGAAATTATTTTCACAAAATGCCCATATACTTGTACGTTAAAATAAAAAAAAAAATCGTTCAAGGTAAAATAAAATTGAAAATATTCGCCACTTATGCACGAAACATAACTTGAAGTTTGTATTATAATAATAATAAGGCTGTATCGAAAGTTTGTATCTGATTTCTTGTATAGAACGTGATATTAGATAAAGCACGTATAGTATGAGTGGCTCTTAAAAGTGCATATGTGGGTGGGTGGTGGGTTTTTTGTGTGTTAAAAAAGAATGTGCACATTTAACACGTATATCTTAAACTAATTTAAGCTCCTAATAAAAATATACAATGTTAAAGCAGTATATTGTTCGTCATTTATTAGATTAACGTATGTACTCGTGTAATAACCATTCCATTTTAAAACTTCTCTACAAACGAGAATTGCCCATTTAAACAGAATTTATGAACAGCAGATCATATGTACGTGTAATTGTGTTTCATGAGCAAAGATTCATTTTGTCAAAGTCATCTCATCTTGTACTTAGGTTTATCATCTACTATTAACGCAAAGTAAATTGTTAGTTTGAAAATATAATTCAACAATTAAAGAATACCTAACAGTGGAAATTAAGCTTTTAAATTAACTTTTCATTTTATTGAATGGCAAACCCTTGGCGAATGTTTTTAAAGTTTGTATGAAACTTGAATTTTGAAATATATTTTTATGAAAATGCTAACTAATGGAAAAATTCAATTTAAAAGTGTATTCAATTAAATTTTACTTGTCGAGACAAAATGTAGATATACAAGTATTTCTTGTTTCCGTTGGTTTCAAAAACAGTTTACTTTATTAAATTTGTTTATTTATTATTCACAAACATACATATATTGTTTTGCTTTTTAATTTTGTCTTGAACATCCAAGATAAAAGCATCTGTATAAATAATTTCGAAATTGAAATATTCTATTCAATAGTTAGTAAAAACGAATCATTTTTTTTAATTATACAAATTATTTCATACTTTAAAACGTTTGTATCGAATTTCAAATCAATAATATAATTCCGAGAAAAAACATGTTGTTTTATATTGAAAGCTATTATTATACTATTAAAAAACGTTGTTTGAAATTTTCGCTATAAACAAACCCAATAATAACAGTGTACAGTAGAAAATCTAATTAAATATCAGCAATAATTTTATATTTTATTATTAATGAATATACAGATAAAATACTAATGACTAAGTGAATCTTCCATTGTGTTGGTCATTTAATTATAAACTCATATATAAATTTGTATCTAGATAAATTAATGGCGATAATTTGCTGGCTCGAAATACAAAACTTTATCTAGGTACATTATTGTATGTTTAACGAACTAAACCAGGCAGAGATACGATGTGCACATTCTTTTTTCGAAAAATATTACGTACCATAATATTATATAATTGATGATGATCGCAGTGTGTACGGTGAAATGCGTATTGTGTATTCTTATCGGTCTGGTTTCCACTCAATAACACAATTATGAGACCATTAGCAACAAGCGTGCGAATGACACTCGCTCAGATTACGCCCATTCATCCCTATCTAACCATAAAAGAATTAGAACTACCCTTATCCTTTAACTCCATTTATATTAGGTCGTATATTCGCTATAAATAACATTTCATATTCAGAAAACTTGCCAATAAACTTCACCAACAAAAATCGTTTTTGGTCGATGAATTATTATAATGATTTCCTAAATTTACGGTTCTTTTTATAGTTGCAACATTCAATTACGAATACCAGCACACTAGCAAGATAGCCAATGCACAAGAAAATGAACACACCCTGTATTAATTCCAAATCAATCAGCATGTATTCGGGTTCATCAATGTATGTGGTAAAAAATCGTTCTTGGTCTCTTTCGTTGGTGAACGACACATTTTTTATCCAATAATCGAATAAACCGATTTCGGAAAATCGCATCAGTTGTTTTTCGAATAATTTTGTAAACGGTGAATTTAGTTTCAATACAAAACCAGTGTAATAATTTCCAATACATTCATCAATTACCTTATAATATTTCCGTAAATTATTGGGCATAGTTTCCAAATCGCAAACATAATTTCTACCCAAAACTTTAACAATTACACACGTCTTAATACCTAGTTTACTAAATTGATCGCCGATTCTACCTAAATTTGCTAATGCATCGAATTTTGTTGTATTCAACGTTCGAAAATAGTCTTCAAAGTAGTTGTTCTTTAAATAATAATGTATTTGCTGATTAATCATGTCATCGATCGTTTTAATGTTGTTTGTATAACGAGGACTGGTTAAATTACTGGTCATTCCAGCTGCATAGTATGTAGACAACAAAAGACAAGTAAAACACCACGCCAACAATAGGATTCTTAACGAATTCAGCAACAGTGGCGGTTCAGGAACGGAAACTTGTGCAAAAATTCCGAAACTTTTTAAAATCACTGCACCAACATCAAATGTTTCAATGTTTGCGACCTTGTGGTGCAACCAATTCAAAAACGACATCAAAATGCTTACTAGAGTGACCAGAAATATCGTTAAGAGCCAAATTTTTAATTGGAACGACTGAAACGTGAACGTAATTTTGGGTAAAAGTTGTGGTTTCGGAACTAGAAATGTGAGACAGGTTTGTTGATACTGATATGCATAATCGATTGATTTGTTAACGAGAAACATTTGCCATTGTGAACAACCAGCTAAATCGCTTTTACCATAAATGACACTATCATGAATAATGCCCCAATCGTACCGGCCAGGAATTAGATTTTTCACATTTTCGTATTTTTTCGGCCACCCTTTTGTAATTTCTTCAATGATTTTATATTCTAGACCATCATACACTTCGCCATTTTTCACATACATGAACGGTCGACAATCGAATAATGCAATTTTAAAAAAATTTCGTGTGGAATTACTGAAAATCGGCCGCCATTTATTAATTTTCCTGGAAAAATTTAATCTATTTGATACATCCATGGTAAAATTTTCATTTCGCCATTCAATGGCAATTTTTTGACCATCAGGCTTTAGCAGATGTTTAATTCTAGCCACTTTTATTAGAATTAAATTGATTCCATTGAAGTCGGTTATATTTCTAAGTACGTCATTTCCTCGTCGATTTTCCATCCAATTTTCATAGGTTATTACGATGCTGGTATGGGGTTTAAATTTAAAAGAATATTCACTTTGTCGTGAATAATAATCCGTAAATGTTGTCAAGTTGTTTAAACTGACAATATACTCTTCACAATGCATTTTAGTCGAATCATTATACAAATTTTCAAACGATTTACTAATTATTGTTTTCCCGTTAAGTATAAGAGACTTGCTCATAATATTACTGCAATAATTTTCATTTGAAACGAAACATAAGTCGTAATCACTGACGAAAACTGTTTTTATTACTTGATTTATGAGATTTGACTGTACTTTTGCGATCGGAATAATGAGGAACCAACATAGGTGAAACATTTTGTCAAAATGTGGTTAACAAACTCGAAATTGAAATAAATAATTCAGTAAATAATGTTTTGATTACATTCCAATTTGCATCCACTTGTGAAATAATAAGACAGCTGTAAAGGTAATATTTTATTTATAAACACATTGAAGGAAATTAGTGGAAAACTAATTTAGAACCTGTTGAAAATGTTCAAAAATGAATACAATAACACTCAATAACTGTCCAATACCCAATAATATAAAAGCGCCTCGAATTCTTTTCAAATCAATATAAATCGATTGATGTCGATGAACGTACGTGGAAAAGAATTGATCCTGTTCTTTTTTATAAAGATGATTAATTTTTGCCACTGCTTTAATATATAAACCATTTTCAAAGAAACGCATAAATTGATCCTGAAATACTTTCGAGTATGGAGAATTTTTTTGTAATACGAATCCGGTGTAATAATTTCCAATACAATCATTTAATAGCTTGTAATATTTTCTTTTCTCTTTGGGCAGTTCTTCCACATCGCAAACATATCGTTTACCCAATACTTTAACAAGAATTGCAGTGTTATTGTCCAGTTCTTCAAACCTGCCTTTTGTTTGACACAAATCGGCCAGTTTTTGAAATGATGTTGTATTTGATGAAGCCAGATGATTTATAAATTGACGATCTTCCGCATTAAAATGAATTTGATTTTCAATCATGTCGGATAGTGTGTTGATTGGATCTGTATACCGTGGTTTTGTTACACCACTGGTCAATCCAGCTGAATAATAATTCGAAATCGTCAGGCTGGTGAAAAGCCAAAAAATTAAAACGATTCTCGTCGAAGCAAAAGATATGGTGGTGTTTTTTTGCGGAATACCACTTTGTGCAAAAATTCGGATACTGTTGAAAAAACTTCGACTTGAATCGAAATCCATGGGGCCAAATCTGTTGTGGAATTTATCGAAATACGTCATTAGGCCACCGATTGAAAATAATAGTAACAGTGCAAATGTCCATAGAAACAGTTGGAATGGGTGAAAAACGAATGTAATGTAGGGCAAAAGTTTAGGTTTTGGAACTAGAAAGGTAACACAGGTATGGTAAAAACTGTTTACGAAATCAATTTTCTTCTCATCGATTAGCATTCGCCAAATCGAACAGGCGCCTAAATCAGTTTCACCATTTTCCACACTTTTCGTAACTAAATCCCATTTAGAATCATTCGTTTGTGGAACAATAATGAATTGTTTTCTCCAATTTTTGGTCACTTGTTGGATAAAATCGAATTCGATTCCAATGTAGGGTTTTCCGAATTCATCCAGAAAAATATACGGTTTACAGTCAAATATGCTAATTTTGAAAGTCCTTTTAACCAATTCAGGTTTCCATTCAACTAACTTCAGGTTTATTACTGGATTAGTCCTTAAATGTTCAAAATATTCTATTGTTTCATTAGCATTTATTAAAGTAATACTAATTCTAATTGCATTCGTCAAATTAAACATTTTGCGCTTATTAATTATTTTCAAAATAATCAAATTCAAACCATATAATCCGGCTGTATGTGAAATTTTATTTATATTTTTATTATTCATACAATCATAAATAATTAGTATGGTTTTATGCGGTTTAAAATGAAAGCTAATAGTTTTCTCTTCGTAAAAGCGTATAAATTCGTTTAAATCGTTTAAAACCACTAAATATTGATGACAATCCATTGAATAATTATTCGTTTTTATAAAATTCCATGATGTACTTACGATTTTCATCTCATTTAAAATCAGCGTTTTACTTATACTATTTATATCGTGATTTTCTTCAACAATATAACATAAATCCAATTCTTCGTTGAATATCTGCTTGAAAACGTGTTGCAATGCAGACATTTCAATTGATTGAACATAAGCAATTTGCATATTTGACAGAAAATAAAGAAAAATGAATTTCTTTTCGGTATCTCGCAGTGCCATTGTGACATTTAAATGATGGCACCTATTAAGTATGATCGTTTTACATACAATTTCATTAACAAAATGATTTCCAACAATGTATAATATTCTTGAAATGCACTTGTAAGTATTTATCTTTTAAAGTACACCTATCAAGACTTAATTTTTATTCCCTAAGCACTTAGTTGTATTGGAACCCATTAATAGGTTATTCATTAATTAACTAAAAAGTTTCTACTCTGTAAACGTAAAAAAGAAAATGCCGACATTTTGTTGAAAATTTATTTAGTTAAAAGCTTTGCCCAATTTATAACTACCACCTTGTATGAAACATTTGGAAAACATTTACTAACAACTATATCTTAATTAAAAATTCATTAAAATTTTATTTATGTACAGTATCTATTATATATTGTCATAATTATTGATTTGAATCCCTTTTTGGGCCACATAAGGTATAGGAAACAAAAATTCCCAATGCACCATTTAAATTAATTTACAATTTTGTGACGCAGGTGGAAATTCAGTGCTTTTATAAGACTTTTACAAGCACATTTTGACAGCTTTCCATAAGTTTTCTCACATTTTAATACAGATTAAGTGCAACAAATGTCGGTTTATTTATTTACGTAATTTCTTTATTAAGATTCCACTCATTTCCATGTGGTGCACGTTCAGTTGAAAAGGCTTGTTAATTAATTGTTTATAATTTGTGGTAAATTACAGGATCAAGGGTTTATTTTGCTCTCTTCGTGCTATAGATAATGAACATTTTTTGCCCACGTTTACAACAAATAAAATGATATTTGGTTTTTGTGAAATATAACAAAACAATAGTAATTACCTGCATATAAACTCGAACTTTAATAAACTTCCAACCGTATACAGGCTGACAAAAATTGCTCATTTAAACAATCGTGACGCTTTAATAATAATTTATGAGTGTATAGCGAGTTCATCCTCAATTAGCATTTTTGCAGACCCCGTCCGCATACGTGTATTTGCCCCTGATAATAGTACGGATCGTAAATATTGAAAATTTAATCCCCATACTTGACTTTTGCCGTTGTATGGAGTCCAAACAGCCATATTTCCATACAACATAAAGTAGTAATATTTCATATACGTTTGCAGAAAATAAAACAATGCGGTTGTTGTGCGTTTGACAGTCACTTCTTTTATTTCCACTTGACTGCAACGCCAAGTGGAGGGCGTGCCACCCCCTAATTCTCTTTCACAGTTGTGTATTTTATGATTTCGGTGGTGCCATTATAATTTATTACAAACGCATTAATTGTACGGTTTTTTTACATATTCTGCAACTACCGTCAACTTTTTTCCAGTGTGTTTGTTTGAAATAAAACCGATTTTATATTCAAGTTGAATACAAATTGAATGTACAAAAAAACAGTATTATAAAGGGCTTAAACTCGGCATGTCTAAGTAGAATGCAAGTTTTGCGGAAGCGCACTTGGCGTATATTATATTTCTTGTTGCATAATTTACATAAGTTTCCTTTCGCACAACTAATTCCATCATTTGAATATTGAATGTTGGCCAGTTTTTGTGTTGTACACTAAAATGAAATTAGTGTGCACAGATGTTAAATGAAGAAAATAAGACAAGAAATAAAATTGTAAAGGAAAATATGATATTCTTGAAAGTTTTCCTAAATATAATATGCATATAATAAAAAAAGTTCCTAAGAACTCATGACAATAAAAAATTCTAGTAAACAGACAGTGATTTTACCTGATAAACTTCATATATGCCATATTTAGACATACGAAACCATTATGTACATCTCGTTATGATTTACAGACGTTTAATTACAATGGCCTTGCTGGAAAATTTAATTTTTCCAACCATTATACACGTTACATGTCATGTTTTTCAAGTAATTTTAATAGAACACGTTGTATGCTAACGAAAATTTTATATATGTGCATATATTTATATTCAGGGCCTGGATAACTAGGTATAATCTATTTTGTTCAGTATGCAGTAGATGATACTAATTGCTTTCTCTTAGTAGCGCCCTGTAAAGGGCCCATATAATGGCCCTAAATGGGTTACAATACAACTCACATACAACGTAAATCATTCTGATGAAAATGTAAATAAACGTTGGCGTGCCTGATGGCCAATAAAAATTGTTTTCTTGTCGAAAAATGATGAAATATGATAGAAAATAACAGGGCTCGGTTATTATCATTATCATGGGCGATTTTTTTCATCATATTTGTATTTAGAACAATATTTCAAAGAGTAGTTAGTGATTTATAATCGGGATAGAGGGAAAATGTGTGAAACCGGCGCATTCACCATTTTATAGATTTTTTTTAAACTAAAATTTTATATTTACACACACCTTTATTAATATTACTAGCAGGTCGTACGTGAAAATTAAACATAAAACCAATTATCTAATGTACACTGTGTTTCCGGTCTTTGTATTTGTGTGTATGTAGATGTATTTTAAGAGTAAAACAACTAAATAATACGAAATGGTAATTGTTTTCAATAAACATAGCATATATAGAGTCCCTTTAAAGCACATAAACAAAACGTACTGTATATACAAAAGGTTTTACTAGATTTTCTTTTTTGTAAAAAGAATTATTATGGGGCATTTTACATTTTAATTGCACAACCCATTCATTTTATGTGTTAATACTTTTTTGACGTTTCAATACACCTGACGCCCCTTTGTTTATTTAAAATTTGCCTTTCTTTAGATTTTCTTAAGCTACCTTGTCAGTTTATAAAAACATATTTATATGAAAATGGAAACTTTTATATGTTTATTTTATATTTTCAGTGTAATATTTTCCTTTTATGAAATACATCATTAAAAGAACTTCCAGTTCTTTGATTTCAGTAATAACATTTTTTTCCTTTTGGAAATTTACATGTGCAGACATCTACGGATGCGGATTTCTATTAACAAGGGTGAAAGCTGCATTAATTAGAAAAATGCAATTGATTTTAGTTATTGTGAAAGAAAAGTTATGCGTGTGTGTATTTTGTGGATTATTATATCGATGTGTTTGTGTAAAGAAGACGATAATTTCGTAGAGAATTTAATTAAATCTTAAACGTAGCACATACTTGACGAATTTTCCAAGAGAGAAAACAGTTTAATTGTTAAAAATTATAGTTGAAATGTTATTCAATTTGTGTATGTGTTAAAAGGGCCATGCTATCAAAGTCACAATAAATTTAAATACTAATTAAATATATTTACACGTTGATTAATGGAATTGTCAGCATTGTCATACATTTTAGGAAAACGAATAATAAATTTAATGCCAAAAACGTGTAATATTTTATTATGAACACACAAAACACAAAATAATTCAAGGGTTGCATTTCCAATTAAATGAATGCTTTAATTTTGTACATTTTATTGTACTAATATTATGCTTTAGTGACAGCTGTAATAAAGGATCATAATTATATTTCGAAATGGTAGGCAATTAATTTAATGTAAAACAGTGTAAATGTATTTTCATTTCAGTTTTTGAAATATTGTTTATTCAGCTTTACATTTTTTACGAAAAGTTTCTAAAGCGGTTTCTTTTAACGCCATCAACATTGATGAATTGCCCATTTTCGTTAACATTCGTGTAAAATGTCCATCCGGATTTTGTAATAATAAATGTGGATGATCGAATTCAACAACTTTTCCATTTTCCAGTACTAAAATTCGATCTGAATCTATTATGGTATTCAGTCGATGAGCAATCGTTAAAACAGTGCAATTTTTAAATTTTCTTCTAATGGTTTTTTGTATTAAAGTGTCAGTTCTAAAATAATAAATATAAATTAAACGTTAAAAAATTATTATAAATTATACTCTTGGTCTATATTTGCTGTAGCTTCGTCTAAAATTAATATTAAATTGTTTCTTATAATTGCTCTTGCCAAACAAAATAATTGTCTTTCGCCAAAACTAAAATTACTTCCACCATCTGACAAGAATTGATGTAAATTAGTGATTTTGTCACCCAATTCCACCTGAAACTCATTCAAATTATTGAAAGTTCCGAATTCTTTTGTTGTTATTAAACTTCTTTTAATGCACTCCATAATACTGAATCTGGATATTCATTAAATGGATCTAAATTATATCGAATTGTATCATGGAAAAGAATTGGATCTTGTGGAATGATTGAAATACTTTTTCTTAATTGGGACAAACTTAATGTTTTGATATCAATTTTATCAATCAATATAGTTCCTTCAGTTGGACTTAATCTAAATAAGGATTTAATTAAAGATGTTTTTCCAGCTCCTGTTCTGCCAACAATTCCAATCTAAAAAATTACGTAGGAAAAATTCAAAACGTATTCTAAATAGTAAACAATTTACTTTTTCGCTGGGGAATATCGTTATATTGATATTTTGAAGTGAATACGGTGTATTTGGATTGTATTTCATATATAAAGTCCTGAATTCGATTAAACCATTATTTGGCCAATTTTGGATTGGCTTCTGTGGATCATTTGTAGTTTCTTCCTCTCTAGGTAAACGTGAATATTCCAATATCCTTTCAATGCCTGCCAAATCATTTAAAACGTCTGAAGAAAATCTAATCAAGCGTTGTAAAAAAGACTGAATTGCTAACGATTGTGTTAACACCAGTCCTACAGAGGAAGCACTCATATTTTCTTCACTTACGATGAAAATATGAATAATGATACAACCCAGAAAAACTAAATATAACAAATCGTTTGATAAGCTGAAAAAACTATTAGTTCCTATAGCCAGATATTCAGCAGACGTTTGTATGTCCTAAAATATTTATTGTTCGGCACTTAATTTTTTGATCTTAATTAGACAATCATTTACCTGATGTTCATTAAATTGTTTTTCTAAAATTGCTTCAGCTTTACAAACCCGAATCGTTTTTATGCCTTCAATAGTTGCATTTACGTGATACAAAAGTTTTGATTTCACTGTTTTAACAGAATCATTGTTACAAAAAATAGGAAATAGTCATTTTATTGAACTTACAGTTTGATTCTAAATGACTTATTTTTTTGGCAGTTAAAATAAATGTATTTCTTATAAAAACAATAGCTATAAGTAGAATAATAACAATTACTGTGGCATAGTAATCTGAAATAACTACATTTACTAGATATCCAGATATTAGGAAACCTAACTAAAAATCATTATAACTAATAAGTATAATTTGGTAATAATATAAATATAAATACTTGTATAGTTTCGTTAAAATGTCCTGGAAAATTTTCATCAACAGCGTTGAAATCTATAGATAAACGATTTAAAATATCTCCACTGGTGTTTTTTTCAAAGAAACCTATTGATGTACTCAGAATATTGTCAATAACTTTTTCGTGTATAAGTTTAGATGCAGTTTGCGTTATCGAGAAGTAAAAAAAAGTTCTTACTATTGCCAATAATATAGCTGATGCTAATAAAATAATGTATACATAAATAATTTTATCGGATTTGAAGAGAATCTTCTCATTATTATCTATTACTACAACATCATAAAATGCTGAATTTACTGTTGAATTGTAAGACGTTTGATTTAATTGATTTCTCAATGTTTCATTTTCAGTCCAAACTAGAATCCAATAGTCACAAGCGGAATATAAAATCTGAGATAATAAAAGCATTACAAACGTACAAAATAAACAAACATTTTTTCTGGCAGATGTAAAATATTCCAAAAATGGATATTTTACTATGTTTAGTTTCTCTGTAGTCGACTTTTCAATATTATTGTTGTTTTCTATACAATTTCGATCATTCAACTTCTCTATATCAATTTCATCTAATTTATCAGCTATTATAGATGTATTTTGTGGAGATAAGTTTTTAATTTCATAAGAAATTTCGCTATAAGAACCTTCGGCGAAGATTTCACCCTAAAAAATTTTTGTTAGGAGGATATTTGTATAAAAAGTATTGTTCTTGTACTTCTTTTAAAACAATTACGTAATCCACGTCTCTCAAATATTGCATTTGATGTGTAACTAAAATCCGCGTTTTATTCTTCAAGTAATTCTTCATGCAATTTGTGAATATTTCTCTACTAACACTCGTATCTAAAGCTGATAATGGATCATCAAATAAATAAATATCAGCATTTCGATAAACTGCTCTCGCTAAATTAATTCTTGCTTTTTGACCACCACTAAGAATAATTCCTCGTTCACCAACTAAACTGTTATCTCCCTGTGGAATTCGTTGAAAATCTTTATGCAAAGAACAAATTTTAATAACATTTTCATAGCGATCCTTATTGTAATTTTCACAAAATAAAATATTTTGCTTTATTGTGGAATTAAATAGCCAAGATTTTTGGGAAGCATAAGATATTTGGCCATTTACAAGAAGTTGTCCTCCAACTGGTTGTAGTTCTTTCAAAAGGACTTCTAATAATGTAGATTTTCCACTTCCAACTTCCCCAATAATGGCACAAAAACATCCATGAGGAATTCTTAAAGAGATATCTTTTAAAGCAAATTCGTCCGAATTCCATTTGGCTTTAAGATTTTTCATCTCAATAGATAATTCTTTAGATGAATTCATTTCTTCGTAATCTAGGTTCTTCTCCTTCAGTAATAAAAATTCTTCAATGCGACTAATAGATACCAGAATATTGTTTACACAGTTTATCGATACAGGTACCATAAGTACGATCGTAAATTGCAAACCATTAAAATATTGAGAAACAGGAAATACTGAATTTGGTGCTAAGGAATTGCCAAGTGCAACATAACACATCAGTGTGACAAATATGCTTAAACGCATTACATAATATCTTCCACTAAGTGCAAATGCTTCAACATATAATAATTTTCTAATAAATTTAATTTCACGTAAATTAATTGAACGTGCAATTCGAGCAAAAGGTTTTTCCCAAGCATACATTTTAATTGTATAAATGCCAAATACAATATTGCTCATAATTTTAATACGATAATCTGCTTCTGAAAAATGGCGACGTCGTAGAGATAATTGGATTTTACTTAACAAGCCTAAAACACATTTTTAAAAATTTTGAATCAGGCAAAATTTCATATTTACAATTTGTTGGAACTGATAAAACTACTAATACAAAGATTCCAACTAAGCAGGAAATTTGTACATACTGCCATAATAAAATAATAAACAAAAGTATCTGTAATGGTGCCAAAATCATGTAATTAATAGAACGAAGAGTTAATTCAAATGCTTTAATGTCTGTGGTTAATAAATTTGTTGTTTTACCAATTCCGTTATCGGTAAGAAGTTTTGAATTTGCATTTAATATCTAAAAATTATATTTGTTAAAGGATTTAATTCTAATGTGATATTATACTTTTTTGTAAACTAATGAAGAAATTGCTTTTCTAATTTGCAATGCAACAAGACGACATTCAAACACCAACTGATGAAAAAGTAAAAAAAAAGCTAAGCATATTAAAATTAAAAGTGCACTGGACGTATACAAAACGAATTTGCTATTTTCGTTTCTATTCGATATCGAACTTATTATGTAATACAAAGCAACTGATTGAATTGGTCTGCAATTAAAATTATTGACAATAAATAAAATAGGAAAGAATATTTTCTAGTTACTTGAGAATTAGTAATTGAATGGGTAATCCTATATTAGCTTTGAAGTAAATCCACCAAAATGTTTTTACAAGTGTTTTTAGAAAACTCGGTCGGAAACATGATCTCTTCGAATTTTTTATCTCTTCGTTCCAATTTGATTCTAAAAGTTTGCCTAAATATTCGGCACTGAGTTCTGTTTCTATTTTAAATAAATCAGTCAAATTTAAATTATTTGCAGAACATTTCTTGATATATTTAATCATGAACCTGAAAAAATCTTGTAACACTTTTGGCAGGAATATTTACAAATACATTACCAATAAAATATTCTTGAAAATATATTAGAATTTAGAACAGGATTAACTTTTTCAGCACTATACGCACTTTCCATTTTACTTTTAATAATGATGAAAATAGTGGCATGTTCCAGATAATGGTATATAAATAATAATTAAGACATAATTGCTCATTTAGATAATTACATGCTAATTTGAAAAAGAAAACGATAATAGCTAATTAGGCATATTTTTTTATTGTTTTGATACATTAACTACAAATATTTTTTCCTAAAACGCTTTGAAGCAATTTCTATCAAATTAATTCTCGATGAATGACCCATTTTCATCACCATTCGTGTAAAATATCCATCCGGATTTTTTAATAATAAATGTGGATGATCGAATTCAACAACTTTTCCATTTTCCAATACTAAAATTCGATCTGAATCTATTATCGTGTTCAGTCGATGCGCAATCGTTAAAACAGTGCAATTTTTAAATTTCCTTCTGATGGTTTCTTGTATTAAAGTGTCAGTTCTGAAACAGTAAATATTAATTAAACATTTAAAAGTTGTTGTAAATTATACTCTTGGTCTATATTTGCTGTGGCTTCATCTAAAACTAATATTGTATTTTTTCTTATAATTGCTCTTGCCAAACAAAATAATTGTCTTTCGCCAAAACTAAAATTACTTCCACCTTCCGACAAAAAATGTTGTAAATTAGTGATTTTTTTCACTTAACTCCACCTGAAACTCATTCAAATTATTAAAAGTTCCGAATTCTTTTGTTGTTATTAAACTTCTTTTAATGCACTCCATAATACTGAATCTGGATATTCATTAAATGGATCCAAATTATATCGAATTGTATCATGGAAAAGAATTGGATCTTGTGGAATGATTGAAATACTTTTTCTTAATTGGGACAAACTTAATGTTTTGATATCAATTTTATCAATCAATATAGTTCCTTCAATTGGACTTAATCTGAATAAAGATTTAATCAAAGTTGTTTTGCCAGCTCCTGTTCTTCCTACGATTCCAATCTTAAAACTAAAAAAATTACATTCACAAAATATTAAGTCGAAGAAAATATACTTTTTCGCCAGGCCATATTGTTAGATTGATATTTTGAAGAGAGTACGGTAAATTTGGACTGTATTTCATATACAAAGTCCTGAATTCGATTAAACCTTTATTTGGCCAGTTTTGAACTAGTTTTTGTTCCACATTTTTCTTAATATTCTCTTCATTAGTCAAACGTGTATACTCAAATATCCTTTCAGCACCTGCTAAATTATTCAAAATATCTGTAGAAAGTCTTAAACAGTATTGCAAATAGCTGTGTAGTGCTAACAATTGGGTTAAAATCAATCCAACAGAGGAAGCGTTGTGACTGTCTGTTTTGTCAATAATTATAATGTTTACAAGAATACACATAATAAATGTTGTACTTAAAAGGTCGCTAAATATGCCATATAAAGCCACAGTTCCCATTGTAATATATTCAGCAGATGAATGTGTATCCTTAAATATTAATTATATTTTCTAATTTATGTAAGATCTAATATTTTGTTTGGCCAAAACAATCTACCTGGTGTTGATCAAATTGTTTTTGTAAAACAGATTCTGCTTTGCAAACGCGAATTGTATTTATGCCTTCAATAGTTGCATTAACATGATATAAAAGTTTTGATTTCACTATAAAATTTACAAATAAATAATTTTACAAGTAATTTTACTGAACTTACACTGTGATTCTAAACGATTTATTACTTTTCCAGCCATAATATAGTCATTTCTTAGCAAAATAACAATAACAAACAATATAACAACAATTATACTAGTAAAATAATAATTTGAAAAGGCTATTATGTTTGCCAGATAACCAACTATAAGGAAACCTAACTAAAATTAAAATATGATTTTATATATTGCCACTTTATTAATATTACTTACTTGGAACGTTTCATAAAAATTGTCAGGCAAAGTTTCATTAATTGTAGTTAAATCTTTGGAAAACCGATTCAAAATATCACCGCTGGTGTTTTTTTCAAAAAATTGTAACGGTGTGCTGAAAATTTTGTCAATAACTTTTTCATGTATAACTTTGGATGCTGCATGCGAAATTGAGAAATAATACGCAGATCTGATTATTGATAGAACTATAGCCGACCCTATCAAAATAATATATATGTAAATTATTATGTTATATTTAAAAAGAATCTTTTCTTCATTGTTTATTGATACTATCTCATAAATGTCTGTGTTTATTGTCTCATTCGAATGTACGTGATAATAAGAATGTTTTGAACGATTTCTTAAGACTTCTTCTTCAGTCCAATATCGAATCCAATAATCACAAGCAGAATAACAACATTGAGATAAAACAAGTGTTATAAATACAAAAATCAAAGAAAAATTTCTTCTCGCAGATGTTAGATATTCAAACAGTGGATATTTTATCACATTCTTTTTTTCTGTTTTTAACAAATTGTTGTTGGTTTCCAAGGAATATTGTTCACTTAAATTCTCTGTATCAATTTCTTCCAAAGCATCTTCTATTAACGTCATATTTTTTGGGCATTCATTTTTTAACTGCCATGAAATTTCTTCATAAGAGCCTTTTGTTAAAATTTCACCCTGAAACCGTTTTTCATTATGAAAGTTTATAGATTTCGTAAAATAATCAGTAGCATTACTTCTTTTAAAACAATTACGTAGTCAACTTCTTTCAAATATTGAATTTGATGTGTAACTAAAATCCGCGTTTTATTCTTCAAGTAATTCTTCATACAATTTGTGAATATTTCTCTACTAACACTCGTATCTAAAGCTGATAATGGATCATCGAATAAATAAATGTCAGCATTTCGGTAAACTGCTCTCGCTAAATTAATTCTAGCTTTTTGACCACCACTAAGAATAATTCCTCGTTCACCAACTAAACTATCATCTCTTTGTGGCAACTGTTGTAAATCTTTATCCAAAGAGCACATTTTAATGACATCATCATAACGATCTTTGTCGTAATTTTCACAGAACAAAATATTCCGTTTTACTGTAGAGCTAAACAACCAGGATTTTTGGGAAGCGTAAGAGATTTGCCCATTTACAAGAACTTGTCCAGTAACTGGCCGCAGTTCTTTTAAAAGTATTTGTAATAAACTCGATTTTCCACTTCCAATTTCACCAATAATAGCACAAAAACATCCTTTAGGAATTCTTAAGCTTATATCTTTCAAAACAATCACATCTGGATCCCATTTAGCACTGAGATTTTTTATCTCAGAAGAAAATTCTTCTGGCAAATTTGGTTCTTCATTATCTAAGTGCTTTTCTTCAACTTCTTTGAGTAATAAAAATTCCTCGATGCGTTTAATGGAAATATAAACATTTGGAACATTGGCTAATGCTATGGGAACAATAATGGCAAGTGTCATTTGCAAAGCGTTGAAATGTTGCGAGATGGTAAACACTGAATTTGGCGCTAAAGAATTTCCAAGTGCAACATAACACGTCAATGTAAGAAAAATGCACAAACGCAATGCATAATATCTTCCACTCCTGGCAAAGGCCTGAATGTATAACAATTTTCTGAAAATTCTAGTCTCTTTCAAATGCATGCCACATATAATTCGGGCAAAAGGTTTCTCCCATGCATACATTTTAATTGTTTGAATGCCAAATATTATATTGCTCATAATTTTAACGCGACAATCTGTTTGTAGCAATTGTTGACGTCGTAAAGATGCTTGGATTTTACTTAACATGCCTAAAAGCACCAAAATTTTTACCATATTATGATTTTATGAAATACCCTTTTTACAATTCGTTGGTAATGATAGCATTACTAATACAAAAACTCCAACTAGACAGGAAATTTGTACATATTGCCATAATAAAATAATAAACAAAATTATCTGAAATGGTGCTAAAAGTATGTAGCCTAAAAAACGGATAGTTATTTCAAATGATCCAAGATCTGTAGTTAGTAAATTCGTAATTTGGCCAATGCCTTTATCAGTGAAAACTTTTGCATCCATTTTTAGTACCTACATTTAATAGTCATTAAAATAGTCGTAATTACATATTTATAATTGCGTAGGTATATACTTTTTTGTAAATTAAAGACGATAAGGCTGTTTTGACTCGCATACCAATAATACGGCCATTCAAATTGGAGTGATGGAAAAATAGAAGTAAAATAAGGCTTGATAAAACTAATACTGTGCTTGAAATATACATTATGAAATCACTGTTTTCATTTTTATTGGAAATTGAACTTATTATATAATATAAAGCAACTGACTGAAATGGTCTGCAATAAAGGACTAAACATATTTCATAAAAAAATGTTAAAAAATATTACCTCAGGATCATTAATTGTACGGTTAATAATGATACGTTAATTTTAAAATATTCCCACCAAAACGATATTACGAGGACACGTAAAAGACTTGGTCGTGTTTTTTCAGCTTTTTTTATCTCTTCGTTCCAATTTGATTGTAAAAGTTTGCTTAAATGTTCCGAGCTATCTTCAGTTTTAATTTGAAATAAATCCGTTTCATTTAAACTATTTGTAGAACATTTTTTAATATACTTAAACATAAACCTACGGAAATCTCTAATGTTTAAAAGTTTAGTATTAATCAAATAATATTACCAAAAAACAGTTTTTGATAGGAAATTGGCATTAGTAAACGGACTATTGTTTTTAACACTATATGCGTTTTCCATGATTGTTTATTTCTAATGAAAATAGGTGACATTGTAGTGTGCATTTTAAACAATAGTAATTATCGGTTTGATGTAAGGAAAATGATAAGAATAATTAGCGGCCTTGCTTTTATTTCTTTTACTAGATAAATACAAATTTACATATACTTTTTACGAAAACATTCTAAAGCTACGTTTCTCAAATGCATTTTGGACGAATTTTCCATTTTCATCACCATTTGAGTAAAATGTCCATTCGGATTTTGTAATAACAAATGTGGATGATCAAATTCAACAATTTTTCCATTTTCCATCACCAAAACTCGATCTGAATCGATAATTGTGTTTAATCGATGTGCAATTTTTAGAACTGTACAGTTTTGGAACTTCTTCCTAATTGTTTTCTGTATTAAATTGTCCGTTCTGCAAAAATATTTTATTAAATAATGAAGATTTATTGACAAATTGTACTTTTGATCAATATTAGCAGTTGCCTCGTCCAAAATCAATATAGAGCTATCTTTTACAATTGTCCTTGCTAGACAAAACAATTGCCTTTCACCAAAACTAAAATTATTTCCGCCCTCTGATAAATTTTGGTTTAAACTAATGATTTTATCACCCAATTCTACCTGAAATTTGCAATGTAATCGTTAAAATTCATACCTAATTATAATTTTTAACTTCGTTTATGGCTTTCCACAGCACTGCGTCTGAATATTCATTAAATGGATCTAAATTATATCTAATTGAATTGTGAAAAAGGACCGGATCTTGCGGAATAATCGAAATACTTTTCCTTAATTGTATCAAACTAATTGTTTTTATATCAATTTTATCAATTAATATCGTTCCTTCTATCGGTGCTAATCTAAACAATGATTTTATTAATGATGTCTTTCCAGCGCCTGTTCTTCCTACAATTCCTATCTAAACTCAATTTTAATCAGTAAATCAACAAAATTAAATTAATTTGTTACTTTTTCTCCAGGTAGTATTGTTATATTGATATTTTGAAGAGAATATGAGGCATCTGGACTGTACTTCATACAAACATTAATAAATTGAATTAAACCATTTTTTGGCCAATTTTCAACCTGTTTTGAAGTTTTACAAACTTCTTCACCATCTAAACGTGAATATTCCAAAACTCTTTCAATGCCAGTCAAATTATTGATAACTTCTGATGATAATCTTAAACAATATTGCAGGAATAATTGAAGTGATAGTGTTTGAGTGATAAATAATCCAGCCCAAGGGGCATTATAATTATCATCTGAAAGTTCACATTATAGTTGTATGTGTAGTAACAATTTTAGTGAAAAAATTTACTTTTATAAGAAAAAATTACAATTACAAGTACGAGTATTAATAGCATTATTAATAGAATGTCAACAACAATACCATAGAATCCATGACTGCATAAAGAAAGTAGATAAGCTGAAGAATGAACATCCTAAAAAAATAATTATTATCCTTTACAAAGAACTAAAAATTGTCTTTACTTGGTATTCATCAAATTGTCTTTGCAAAATGCGTTCCGCTTTAAAAGCTCGAATTGTAGTTATTCCATCGATGGTGAAATTTGCATGAGAAAAGACTTTAGATTTGACTAAAAATTAAAACTGGCGTTAATGTTAAACATACTAATTCGTTTATACTTTCGGACTCTAAGCGTTTTAACTCTTTGCCTGTTAGGAAGTAACTTTTTCTTAAAAATGTGAGAATTAGTAATAAAACAACGACATACACAAATGCACTTCCATCTGAAATCATTATACACATCAAAAAGCCAAAACAGTTTAATGTCATCTAAAAATATTTAACGAATTATATATTAATATTAACGTAGATTTAAGATTTACTTGTAAGTGTTCAGCGAAATAATCTGGAAAATGTTCATCCACACAAATTAAATCCTTTGAAAATCGATTCAATATTTCACCAGTCGTATTTGTTTCAAAAAAATTTATTGGTGCATTTGTAACCGATTCAAACATTTGTTCGTGTATATTTTTAGAAGCTTTTTTTGTTATTGAAAAATACCAAATGTTTCGCACGAATGTTAAAAAAATTGCAAAGAAAATTAGAATACAATAAACAAAAATTGTGATATTTGATTTCAAAATAGTCTTTTCTTCATTTTCCATTAATATCATGTCATATAAAGGAGATTTTATCGTTTCATTAATTTGATAAAACGATTTATTCGAATGTTGTCGAATTGATTCTTCTTCAGTCCAAATTCGAATCCAATAATCGGATGCTGAGTAGAAAAATTGTGTAATAAAAAACAGTATTAAAACGAAATAAAAGCCAAATACTCGTTTTGTAGACTTGATATATTCAAAAAGTGGATTTTTAACGATTTTTGATGGTTTTTCCATGTTTTTTGAAGACGTTTTCAAAATTTTCTGCTGATTTAATTCCTTAGAAGCTGTTGCGACAGTTTTTTCGCATTCTAAATCCTTATCTTTTGAAATATTTGCAAATAAAAGCTCTTTAGTTTGAGAAAGCTGCTCGTAAGTTCCTTGCGCCACAATTTTACCCTTCTTTAAAACAACAATATAGTCAACGTCTTTTAAAAACTGAATTTGGTGTGTAACTAAAATCCGCGTTTTGTTCTTCAAGTAATTCTTCATACAATTTGTGAATATTTCGCTACTAACACTCGTATCTAAAGCCGATAACGGATCATCGAATAAATAAATATCAGCATTTCGATAAACCGCTCTCGCCAAATTAATTCTTGCTTTTTGACCACCACTAAGAACAATTCCTCGTTCACCAACTAAACTGTTATCTTTTTGTGGAAACTGTTGTAAATCTTCATCTAAACAGCACATTCTAATAACATTGTCGAAACGGTTTTGATTATAATTTTCACAAAATAGAATATTTCGTTTAACCGTTGAACTGAACAACCAAGCTTTTTGGGCAACATAAGAAACTTTCCCATTAACTTGAATTTGGCCCGAAATTGGACGTAATTCGTTTAAAAGTAATTCAAGTAAAGTAGTTTTTCCACTTCCAACTTGTCCAACAATTGCACAAAAACATCCACGCGGCAGTTTCAAGTTAACATTTTTCAAAACCAGCTCATTATAATTCCATCTAGCATTAACATTAGTTAATTCAACGGCAAATTCGCTCTTCATATTTACGACATAGGAAACTGCCGGTTTTTCATTCAGTAGCAAAAAGTCTTGTATACGTTTTATTGCTATTAGACTGTTCGGTATGTTGAGAGCTATTTGTGGAAACAAAACGACCACTGAAAGCTGCAACGTGTTGAAATACAGCGCTATAGTGAACACAGAATCTGGTTGTAAAGAATTTCCTAAGAGTACATAGCACGTTAATGTAATAAATATGCATAAACGCATAGTAATTATTTTATTAATACGCATAACTGAATAATTGTACAATAATTTGCGAAAGATTTTCACTTCATTTGAACGCATTGCACGAACTATTTCACTAAATGGCTTTTCCCAAGCGTACATTTTAATTGTGTAAATACCGTTTATAATATTACTCATTAGTTTAATTCGAGCATCAGTTTGTGTTACCACTTTTCTTCGGAACGATGACTGCAATTTACTTAAAAAGCCTACAGATGGAAGTTTATTAAAAATTATTTGTTATATTTTGTTGAAACACCTACAGCTTGTTGGTAACGATAATAATATCATTCCAAATACACCAACAAATGCAGATACATGAATATGTTGCCATAATAAATATGCTATTAAAATAGCATGGATCGGTATCACCCATATGTAATTTAATGAATGCACTATAACATCAAATGTTCCCACATCAGATGATAATAAATTAATAATTTGTCCAATTCCGTTATCGTTTAACACTCTGACATCCATTTTCAGTATTTTTTTGTATATTAAAGACGAAACGGCCACTCTTATTTGCATTCCAACAATACGATGATAATAATTTACGTTATGATATAATAAAGATGATACTGTTATTATTACAATGAAAACGATAATTGATAAGTATATGTGAGTCATATTGTTCCGCCCATTTTTGTCGGAAAATAAATTTAAAAGATGAAATAACAAAACTGGATGGAGTGTTCTGAAATATGAAAAATGAAGAAAAAGCACTTAAAAATGATTGATTACCTAAAGATTATTATTTGTACAAACAACCATATTCCAGGTTTCAAATAATACCACCAAAAAGTTGTTAAAATTGTGCGCAAGAGACTTTTATTTCGAATTTTACGTAACTCTTCATCCCATTTCAATTCTAAACGATTTCTTAAATAATCTGACGTATCTTGAGTTGGTAATTTAAATAAATCATTTACGTTTAATGTGGATGAAGAACATTTTCGTATATATTTAATTAAAAACCTGAAATATATCTATTAAACGATCTTTATTGTATGTTTATATTCTTGTATAATTTACCAGAAGTATAATTTTGACAAAATATTTGCTTTAGTAATTGGATTCACTTTTGTAACACAATCAACACCCTCCATATTTATGCTCTACTGACATTATATATGTAATTTCGAAATTCTAATGTGAATAATTATTACTAATTGGTTTCTAGTTTAACACCGCAAAGACAAAGCAGCAGTTTACAACACTAGAAAACTAGAAACAATAAGAAACTTTATCTTAGTCCTCGATTTTTATACATCAATGCTTAAAATTATCTTTACAATAAAAATTATTATTAATAAATTCATTCTATGGAAATTTGATACAAAAATAAGTTTCGCGAACTATTATTAGATACTGATTATCATATTTGCAAAAAAATCACTCAAAATTTGAAACGAAAATTTGTAATGGCGCGTATTTTTGAAAAATATGTGATGCAAAATGGAATTGGGAACGGTAGCGTGGCCGAGCGGTCTAAGGCGCTGGTTTAAGGCACCAGTCTCTTCGGAGGCGTGGGTTCGAATCCCACCGCTGCCACAACTTTTTACAATTGTAAAATCCATTTTTACGATTTACACAACGTTTATTTAATATTTTGTCAATTTTAGAAAAAATTCCATTAAAAACTATAAAAGAAAACGTAAAAAGACCCATGAGCTTCGTTTCTTGGAAATGGTACTAAAACGGCGCGCCATCTGCAAAGAATGTTCGAATTGTGATGGCAACGAAAAGAATGCGGGAAACGGAATGCATGCACTTCGTTTGGCCCGCCTAACATGAGGAGAATATGAAACCGAGGAGGTAAAGGAATCCCAATACTGCAACGCTCACACACTCTCCATCGCGTATTCCCTCTATATACCCAACAATACGAATTCAAACTACAATATTATCCACTTGTTTATCATACAGTATGTGGAACGAACTTTTAACATCCCATTGCCAACCATTTATATATATTTATCAATTAGATGTATTTTTCTCCTAGAATCCGTTGTTCCATATATAGATAAGAAATGTCAATATAGCGCAGATATCAGTACGAGTTCATAGAGTGTGTTGTTGATTGGAAATGTATTGGAAATATCGACGAGATACCAGCTACCATACGCTTCTTCTGCTATCCTAATGGAACAAATCAGAATCTATTTAGTTTGCGATCGGACATCGGCCATTGATCTTATTGCTTATTGGAAACGGTTCGAATGTTATCAGAATTGCTTCTCTCCTCTTCGTTCGTCCTTTTCCATTCCGATAGTACGGATATGAATTCCAGCTTTTTACCAATTAATAACCGTCTAATCAATTTCGAATTTTGACGATAAGGATTTAGGAATAATAAAAAATTTCGTCAACTTATTTTATCATTTATTATAATATGAGAGCAACATGAACAGATAATATATTGATTTTTGTGTGATTTTATTTTTTCCAATTTGGATTAGCGTGAATAAGGACTTTAATTGGATTGCCTTCACCAGTTTTGGCTGTATGGAAAGCTTGCAAAGCTTCTTCTAATTTGTAATGGTGGGTGATTAGTGGTTTTACATTAATTCTTCCTGACCTTACCATTTCAATGGATGTAGGATAGCTGAAAATGTATTATTCAATATACGGTTTGAAAAAAAATCCAAGCAATTTATTACTCATTGCAATATCGGAAAACTCCTCTAACATCAACTTCTTTTATCAATGAATTCGTTAATGGTAAAGTCATTTCAACCTTTCCTAATCCCACAAGAACTGCAACACCACAAATTCTTGTAGCCTGTAAAGATAACCATTAATAAAACAGAAAAATGATTATCAAATAATTCGTACAGAAATTGCAATTCGAACACAAGACTCAACCCCTG
>SSSI01010476.1:0-13241 GCA_004796505.1 Oryzaephilus surinamensis
CGATAATCACTTTCTTATAGAATCAGGCTGAATATGTGTATGTATATCTTCACCCAATTCTTCGTCTGATTCAATGATTCAAGACTGATTCAATTTGCTCTCGTTGTTTGGTGCTACGAATCAGATAATTTATCAATTACAATAAAATTAATGAATATTAAAGCTTATTTAGTACCTTCATTCTCATTATCTCAATATTTATTGTTATTGTAATTTCAGAAAAATTTCTGTGGTAAATCCAGGACTATATTAAATAAAACTCTTTATCTGCTATCGGACTATTATCCTGTCTCCTACATACATTTAAAATTGACTTGCCAAAATGAACCTAGAAATTTTAATACACATATATGTATACCACATTTCAAGAATTATTATTAACTTACCCATCCTTTAGTTTTGCCAAAACATTTATATTTTTTAAACTCATTATTGTTAGGATAAGACTCCACAAGTTTTGAATAATGCAATACAATATATTAGTTAATAATTGGACAATTTTAATGTAAAATTTTAAATTTTTTAAAAAAATCTTAGGTTATATGCGCACACGTCGTTTTGTGGGAGAAGTGGGAAATATCGCGCTCTTTGAAAAAGTACATGAACGGCTCGTGATCGAGATACTTGTATACCTATAAATATGCTATATTGTTATGAATTTGCATGAGTATATATGTATTAGGTAGATCTATCACAATTATAAAATGCATACATGAATTGTATTCTTGATTAGTATTGAAAAAAGTTACTATTCAATAAAAGAAACCATACGCCCTCATGATACGCCTATGCTAACGTATTTGTTTGAAAAATCCGTCTAAAATAATTAATTCAGAAAACGCATTTTGAGGGTATGCCACCAATTTTACATGAGACTTTAAATTCAAAATCAACCGTCAATGTCGCTCAAATCGACTCTTAATTACACAGTTTATTAAGGATTACAATTTTCGGAAAAAAATTTCGTTATCATGTATACAAACAGATAACGGATTTACAACTATTAACAAAAAAAATATGTATGTGGTATACCTTTGTATCTAGACAGCTTGTTTTATTGATAAGAGAAATGATAAAAAAAATTTTTAGGATGACAATTTCTCATAAACTTTGTAATCATTTTCACATCGTAAATTAGCAAATAATATTTTAATAAAAATTTTTATAGGAAAATGTAAATAAATCAATCACGAATATACTGTTAGTATAACCTTAATTTCATCGTATAGCAAGTCAACCCATTTTATTGATATATCCAATGTTTCAGTTTAATATACAGTTATAATATACCTTTCGTAATATTTATAATATTAAGACTATAATATTTTCCATATAAACGCGATTGCTATTGTTGTGAAAGTGAATAGTAACGTAGATGTATATAAAACTATTATAATGCAATGTTTATATATTACAGACATTATAAACGTATGTGTATTTCAATTAACACACAAGTTAGTAGTAAACTTGCAATAACTTGTAAATCAAGTTCAAGGGCATATGGAACCTACTTTCAATTTTCAACATTTTATTGTTCTCAACTTTGTTCCTGCAATTTTCAAATCATCTCTAAAAATACACTAGAAAATATAACCTTCTCTTTATATCTAAAGACATTAAATAAAATTATGGACAACTATTTGAACAAAATTTGAATACAATTTACAGTTTTCTTTAATTTTCTTCTAAACGATCGGCTTAATTGAAAAGGTCCAAGATATAAAACAGTTTCCTTAGTTAATTTTCTATAAGATAAGAAAGTTTCAGGGGTGTAATGCCACCCCTTTGGACAAAAAGATGTTATTTATGGAACACCCGATATACACACACTTTTTATATGAGTACACATGACCCACTTTATCCCCCAACAAAATGATACATCACGTAAAGGTCAACAATAAGAAACCACTTTTCTATTTAATAAAAATCATCTTACCTTTAAGCTTATGGAATAGTTTCGATTGATTTGAACAGGGATTTTTCTTGTAAATAGTTGCTTGTATTTTAGTTTCTTGTTTATTTTGTTAGGTGGGACGTTGTTTTTTTTTCTTCTTCTTTTTTATTATTTTTGCAGAGATTCTAGTTCTGAAAACAAAAACATCAAAATAAATAGCAGAAACACGAAAAAAAAGTAAAGAAGCAAAGAATCATCATAAAAATAATGCGTTTGTGTTGTCATGAATTGTTTATGAGAGCAAAAATATAATCAACGATTCTATACAAGCGTAACAAGAGCGAGTGCATCGACCTCGTCATTCTTGTTATGTATTTTGTTAATGCAAATATTTTTAATTCATTTAATAAATCGATAATTTCGAATATTAAGTGAAAAGAAATAATTATACCTCCTCTATTCAGTTTTTCTGTGGTGTGGTGTAAATTAATGTGGAAATTGTGGAACTCGTGAGTGGGCTTGTATTGCGCGTTTTGTCTAATTTAGTATACTGACTGATTTTATTTCAGTTTGTTGTTCAACTGCTTAAATTTGGCATAAATTCAAATTGTTGATAATTAATTCTGTGATCTGTGGCAGTAGTAAGTAGTACTGCAAAACTGGAACCATTCTATAAAATACAAAACAATTCCATCTACTACGCAATATTACGACTATTTTAATTTTATGCGTACATCAAGCAGAACAAGACTACAATGTAATTATTTGCATATAATTTATCTACAATTGTAGGCCAGTTTTGATAAATTTTTATAAATAGGACGGCGGTTCTCATTAGAAAGAAAAAAGGGGGAAAAATTAAATTTTTAAACATTGTATTTTCATTCATTGGGGATTATTTGAACCTGCACTGTTTTGTTTCTCTTTTACAATAAAATGAATAAAATACGTACGAACGAAACCTACATACTTGCGAGTTTATTAAAAAATCAAATGATGAGCTACTTCTGTTTTATTATTATTAATTCATGATGAAAACTTCTTCTTTTCTCTTTCTTAATAGATTATGTCGCCTAAGGTTAATTTTCTAAATCCTCAATAATGAAATTTTTTTATTAATAAAAATACAAGTAAATTTATACTGTATTTGTTTCTATTATAAACTTAAATCTATCTAGCTTTCATCATTTTTTTTTAAAATAATCACGTATAAAACGTGCAACTTTGTGTCAAAGTTCAAAAATAAAAATATAATCATTGAAAAAGTGTTCCTGATTTATTTTCCATCTATTTTAAATATATGACGTAAATAAGAACTTTTTTAATAATACAAAAACATAACTTTGACATTTCCAGTACATTTATGGGGGTTGATAATAATTCCTCGGCAGTTCTTGTAAATAAAACTCTATTATTTACTTTAAAATTCGATAATAGTCCATTGATCTGTCTGGCCTTATAAATGGACAATAAATTTGCTAAAAACTACTAAAAATTGTCTATACTGTATTCATATAGGGAAGAAAAATCGTCCATCTTGAATTATGACGTTTTTCAAAATAATCCAGTCCAACGTTACTTTCAACCAATAAATAAAATTTAAAAAATTAAATCACGTGGAAGCTAACCAATCATCACTTTTTTCTTCCCTAAATAAATAGTGTCTTATTTAAACTGAATAGATTAAACTAAATCTATCTAGTGACTTTAAAAATAACTAATTGAAAAAAAATTCCACTAGATACGTCAGAAATAATTAACATTATTCAATTAATTAAAAAAAGTGTGGTGGTCTAAATACAAAAATAAATCATCTTAAACACATTCTCTTTCCATTATTATAATTATAGAGGTTTTGGCAAAAATTTCGCTGGCAAAATGGAAAAATTTCAAACATGTCATACGTATAAACTAATCCCATTGTTTATAAATTTAAAAATACATAATATGTATATGTAGGAATGTTATGACATTGGAAAAAAAAACGATTTTTACACCATGCACTCTTATTGCAAGTGTTTGTATACAATATTTTATTTAAGTAACAAATTTATACGCTTAATTTCAACATTACAACCAGATTATTTATACTACTTATAATAACTTTAAAATTTTATTAGGTGTGTATGTTTGTTCACGTTGTTAGTGCATGCTAATAATGACGTAAATAAAAATTATTAATATATTCTAGCATGTAGTTTTGCTGTGAATTTATATGGCGAATTTTTTTTATTGTACGTTTCTCGATTTGCACGTTTTATACTAGTCGAAACAGACACAAAAAATTGGCCACAACGATTAAAACAGAAAAAAAAAACAAGAAACAACAAACTGGATCAAAATAGTTATGGCAAGGGGTCAAGAACGTACACTTGACCACCAAAACAACAGGTTACAACATGTTCATACACCTGTATAATAAATTAGCAGCGACTTTAAAAACTGCCTTAATAAATTTTTCAAAATCCGAAAATATCTTGTTTTGTTTGTTTGGGTTTTTTAGGTTTCCAACTATTTAAATTTATATATTATACATTTTTTTTTGTGTTTGAAGTAAAAACAAACATTTGTAATATATAAATATAAACAAATTGGGAAAAATTATAAGGAATTTTATCGAATATCACCGAAATAATTATGTTGTAATATGTTTTTAATTAAGAACCGTATTAATTGATGTTTGATATTGCAGGTGCATTTTAGAGATTGCAAACAAAACTGGATTCATTTATAAAAAGAAAAACATTTCGTCACTTTAAATCGTCTTTGAATATTTATAGAAACTGAAAATATAAATATCTTTCAGAAATCACATTTTTTTTATTATGTAAACATTTTTTTCAACGTTTATTTAGAAAAAATGTATTGGTTGAGTGGAAATTTCGAAAAATTCTATCTCATACTAGATTTTTTTATGATATAAGGGTATAGTTGGAAAATGGTAACATTAACTATTTATACAGGTTAATTACGTAATAATGGCACAAAAACTCCAACATTACAATTTTTTTCAACCTACAACTCTATTTCAAACCATAATTTTAAAACAATGGTTATTTTTCTCTATTCTACAACAAACTAAAAAGAAAATGTAAACAATGTTATGTACCGGATGTTACTAATTTATGGTACTTTTCGTATATACATTACATTTTCAAACTCACACATTTTATGACGGTTTTAAGAAAAATGGAATAAAAAAATTTAAAACTGGTTTTGTGTGTTATTAGATTTTGGCATGAAAATTTTCTCAAATCCTATAAATAATGATTACGTAGTAAAAAGCAACAGATTTTGGCAAAAATGACCCTGGTTCAATAAATTTTGACCGTTTATTATTAGGACGTGCATTTTTTGGCTTTGTGTACTTGAAATGTACAAAGAAAAAATTAATAACAATTTTATTACACCATTAAATTGGTAATCATTAAATCAAAAACGAATAATTAGTTGTTAAACATATTTTATTATGTTTTATAATTGGAAACTTTGAATTTTTGACTCATCGTGTGTTATTTTTTCTACAATACATTACATAAAATGTAAATTACATAAGTTTGTACGCCTTTGTAATCAATTTTATGCCAATACATTGAAAACGATTTATGAAAACTTGTTTTTGTTTCACAAAAACTTAATTTGAATAAATTCTGTAATAACAACATACATATTTCTTCTTTTTAATCGAATAAATCCCCCACACGAATTCGTCCAAGACGAATTTTCGTAAACAATATAAAAAAAGTAGTCTAGAATAAGATTTTCATGTAACGATTTTTATTGAGTTGTTGTCCTTATAATTATTAAATATGTGTATAATAAAAAAAGTTACTAGACGTAAAAAAACAAAAAGAATATTGTTATGTAATCTCGTTTAGAGCGTCGTTCATTTTTCGCAAATTCGCAATATGTACATATAGAAATAGAGAATGTTTGTTTTGAATTGTCTGACAAAAATAGTATAAAACCATGTGATATGAATAAAATTGAAATTTATTGTAAAATCCATCCAGATTTCTACAAGTTAGACAAAACATTTATTATTATCTACTCCTATTAAATATTTTACGATAAATAGAATTTTTAAATTTATTTCAAGTAAAAAGAATTGACTATTAATTATATGTAAATAACATATTATTTCAAGATCAAGTACACGATTTACGTTTTAAATCATTTTTAAACAATGAATTCAATATTTTGTAAATAAAATCGTTTTTATTGTTTGATAATTTAATTTCGTATATAAATATTAATGAAATTTTTGATGAATGCAAAATACATTTAATCTTTTGTACATTTATTAAGATGGTAAACTTGGAAATAATAATTAAAATTATGTAAATTTTCGTTAAGCATTAAAAAAATTGCAAAGTTTAGTTAATTATCAACCGTTTCCATAATGGGTATTTTGTTTTAACAGGCTTTTTTTGTATTTGCCAGTAGAGCGGTAAAATACAGTTATAAATTATAATTGTTGCACCTATTTTGTATTGTTTTTGTTTTGAAATAATGCATTAAAAACTGTTTTCTAATTGTGGCAAATTCACATTAGAAGAAAACAGTTCGAACTAAAATCATTCTATAAAAAGGCGAACTGAACCATTCAAAGTTTGCAAAAATAAATATTATTGTTACTCTTTTTTAGTCATTATTGCACAACTACATATAATGTATGTAAATAAAATCAATAATGCATATTTTTATGTAACTCTCAACATATATCCATAATGCAATGAACTTTTCAATGTTAAAGACAACTTTGTACACAAACTGACTTTTCCATATTTACGTAAAAATCAAAAAGTTATGAGTATTTAAATAAGTAATACATGTGTTAATCAATAGTTACTATTAATGACAATTTAATCGTTTTCTTTCAAATATACCTACAATAGAAAAAATATGTCGATTTATTGATAAATTCTAAATTGTCAACCATTTTGCTGTTAAACAAAGATAAAAACAAACTACGCATTTTACAAAATCCATGTAAAATTTTAATTGCATTCAAAACTGAATACAAAATTTAAACAAACAATAATTAAAATTAATAATGAACATTTTATATTTTTTTAGCCCCTTGTATGTATGCGTACGCATTTACACTTGCTATCTCTCTCGCACTTATACGAATTCGTATTCTCTGTCTTTGTTTAACCTGCATTACTGGTAAACACAATCGATCCAAGCGCTCGTTTTAAATGTACCAAATAGAACAAAGAAAATCGGATTTTTGCAATTGTTACCAATGTAACAAATTGTTCCGAAGCAAAAAATATTGCATCATTTTTTTTAATGAATACACATTTGTTTTCGGGAGTGATTGTTTCTGATTAAAAATTGTTTAAATATAAAATACTCGTACAATAATTTGTTAATTTGCATACATACCTTAATTGTTTATAGAATAATAATTAAAATATAGGCAGAACAACAACTAATGGGGTCGAAATATACATACAATAATTTACTATTATAACGTAAAACACAGCAGCATTCAGCCCAGTGCTGGCGCTGAATGAACCGCAGTCCCTAAAATCCTAAACAAGTAATAAAAAATTGCCCTACTCAGCTGTGTGCGCAACGTTGCCATATTTTATCAAAACATTCATAAATTTAACAAGTATTTTTCCTTATTTATTGCAGCACTTTACAAGGATATTCAAATAAATAATTAATTTCATATAATTGGCTAAGTGCAAAATCTAATTATTCATGAAAACTAAATTTTTTAATTAGTTTTTTAAACGCAATGACAACAGTGTATCTGTTTATTTGTTAATTTGTATTTTGAACAATATTTCACCCAGAATGTACTGTTGGCTCTTTCTATCATATGGGATTAATAAAGGAGGAAGGGTTTGTAAATACAAAATAAAAAAAAATTGTAATCACTGACGAATTTTGAGAGGTACTTTTTTAATGAACAGATTTTTAAGCAAGGAAGTGATATGATGATAGAATTAAGATGATAGGAACTAGACATCTTAATCTGAAATCAAATTGATAAGACTCAGTTAGTGAACGTATTTTCCGGTAACGTTTTCTTGAAGTACAGTACAAATTCTAGAATTACTTTTTATACACTACACTTAATATGTAGTTTCATTTTTCAAGTAAAAGCTTTGTACCTACGAGGTTAACACTATCGCTAATTGCGATTAGCTATTTATCATGTGTAGTTCGATTACAGAATTTTAATTTGTTACATAAAAATTTAGTGTTATCTATAAATAAAAAATGTCCAAAATGAAAATATTTTCATTAATAAAAAACTCTATTCAAGACAATAAAACAATTCTAAAAATATTGGGATGTGGGTCAGGGTGTCTTTCAGCTACTTTACTAGGACCAGCCCTTCCTGAAGACACAAAAAACACAATAATGGCAAATATCGGTGGTGGTGTACGTTTTTTAAGGTATTTCACTTATAAAATCGAAAAAGTTCAATCCTAACCTATATCTTTTAGATCAGCTAAAATTGGCTTAACCATTTCAACTGATTATTATTTTTCAATGCTTGGTTTGAACGAATCAAATCCAAACTACAAAATAATGATGGGTAGAATACATCAAAGGGCTGCTAACAGGGTTTTGGAAGCTTGCCTGTTGAATGGTGGATCTTATATAAAACTTGGACAAGGATTGGTTTGTATGAGCCACATTTTACCCATAGAATATGTAAACACCTTAAAGGCCTTACACGACAAATGTCTGACAAGGAAGAAGGATGAATTGTTGCAATTGTTTAAGGAAGACTTTGGAAAGGCACCATTAGAAATGTTTAAAAGTTTCGATATGACACCGATAGCAGCTGCCAGTATTGCACAAGTACTTAAAATTCCTTTCACTCAAAATGATTTTGTTTAATAATTATTAGATTGTAGGTATTTAAAGCGGAAACATTCGACAATGAACCAGTTGCTGTTAAAGTGCAATACATCGATTTACAAAAACGTTTTAAAAGCGATGTTAGGACAATAAATTTTCTGTTAAGTATTATCGGTTTCATGCATCCAGACTTTAATTTTGATTGGGTTCTGGACGATTTAACGGACACATTAAGGGAGGAATTGGATTTTGTGAATGAAGCCAAGAATGCTGAACAATGTGCAAAAGATTTGCAACAATTTAACTATATTCACGTACCAAAAGTGTATTGGGATTACACAAATACTGTACACTATTATATTATTTTTAAAATATTATTTGTTTATTAAGTTAATCGATTGTAGAGGGTTCTGGTTACTGAATTTATCGATGGTATTAAAATTGATGAACGCGATGAGCTTAAAACGCAAGGATATTCATTAGCCGACTTAAATAAGAAACTGTTTCAAGCTTTTGGCCATCAGATCTTTCAATCAGGCTTCGTACATGCAGATCCACATCCAGGAAACGGTAGTTTGTTGTTTTCGTGTAAAAATTAGTTGGAGAAATGAATGTTTTTTTTCCAGTTTTGGTAAGAAGGTTCAATGGACAAGTGCAACTAGTTTTGTTAGACCATGGTTTATATCAACGACTTTCTGATAACGATCGTATAGCATTAAGTAAATTATGGCAAGCAATAGTTTTCAATGATCATATTAATATGAGAAAATATTCAAATTTATTAGGCGTTAGAGGTCAGTTAAATGTTAATAAGAATATTAAATTAAATATTCAATTTATACATTTGTAGATTATGAAATGTTTGCGGAAATTTTAACACAGTCACCATTAAAGACGTACGGATTTAAATTACGAGCGAAATTAACTGAAAAAGAACTACAGGAAATGGCCGATTTTGCTAGAACGAAATTTGAAAATATAATGGACTGTTTGCGATCAATGCCCCGTTCATTATTATTAGTTATAAGGTAATAATTTACTAGTGAATTAATCTATTGCTATAAATTCTATCTTGTGTAGAAATTTGAACACCATTCGAGCAATTTGTCACGATCATGGCAACCCAATTGATCGATATGCGGTGCTAGCTAGAACTGCAACAAGCTCTTTACGTGAAAAACGAACAGTTTTGGGAAGTATTGCCCAACTTCCAGTCACATGTTACTTTGAAACTGTCTTACAGTAAGTTTAAAGTACTATTGATTAGCTGCAATCTGTTTAATTTTAATTATTTTCAGATTAAAGCGAATCACATTATGGTTTAGGCGAAGTTTGTTAAAATTTTTAAACAAATTAGGTTTAATACCTGATGTTACTGAAGTTGTAAAAAGTGCAACTGTTGTTAGTTAATTTTAAATAATGGTTATTGTTGAATATAAATATATTTTTAAAATAATGTCGTTTTATTTAAAAATTTTAAAAACTTGTTCGAGCATTAACATTTAGATGTCTCTGTTCCTAACTTGAAATTCGCGGGTTTTTCAATTTCGAAGATAAAAAAGGACCATTCTCGTTTGTTATGTTTATTATTAACAATTCAGCTATCATTTATGGTACAAATTGTAATACACAACACATTTAATTAGCACAATAATACAATTTGAAAGTAAGTGGTGTTGATTCAATATATTTTAATAAATATTGCGGGAAGTGTGAATATAAAATATTTAGGCAGTTTTCGCCCGAATTGCAGCACGTTTTGATGTAACAGCCTAAAAAATATAAAACAAAACTAGTATATTTACATATTAAATAAGTTATTGTAGACTTTACTTGAAAACCAGATTTAATACTAGCAACAGAACACCTTGAACCACACGTTTCACACTGTAAGAAAAATAATCTAGTATCTTTTTGTAAAATTGTATCCGGCGATCTACACGTATGACACGTGACGTATTCTTTAATATATCTGCAATGGAATTATTTGTAATAAAAACAACAATTCTGAATTATTTTACAATTCATACCTTCTTAGTACATTTTCTATTTGTTTTTGTTGGAATCTACCTTTAATAATAAGCTGACTATTACCATCAACAGAACCGCTGGTACCCAATTCGGCCAATAAGAAGTCTAATAAATGTTTCGGTTGACGATGTAACATTTTACATATTTCTGTAAAGTTTGCAAACGATGTTTTCTTAGCACCTATTTTAACTACTTGCGGTGGTCTCATAACGAATTTCTGCTTTTTACCAGCTGCCATATCTGGATTTTTGTCTCGCATTATTTCAAAGGCACGATTCAATAATTCGTCGTATGTGTAATCTCTGTCGGAACCGGTCCATGTTACAGAGTTTTCATCTACTAGTTAAAAATAAATAATATTCATTAATTAATCTATTCTTAATTGTTGTTATTTTAATTCAAGACATGTTTTTTTTTTAATAATGGGGTACATTTAAGGGTATAATTTTGTCGAATTAAAATGCTTGTAAACGATTTTAATTCAAATTTGGCGAACACATTAGAAATTGTAATGGAAACTTATAGATGGCGATAGTAGTGTCAAATTTAATTTCACATTTACAAACATTTTAATTAGAAATAAACGGTTCCTTAATTGTTTAAATACCTGGTTCACAAACTCTTTCTACCACATTGCAGCATGTTAATTAAAAATAAATTTGTAAGCAATCTAACAATAGTTTATGAATTAAATACAAACAAATATTTAGATATATACCATTTTCGTTATCATCCAATTTATCATCGGCTTCTGCAATCAATTCATCCAGATCCTTCTTCTTCTTTTTTTTCTTTTTCGTTTTACTAAAATCTAGTAAATCCAAATCGAAATTATCGTCCACGCCATCCTCCTGATTAGCACCATCAGCATTGTTCTCATCTTTATTGTCCGCATTTGCGTCCAATTCGTCTGCACTGAACGGCTTCTTCTTTTTCTTCTTTTTTTTCGTAAAATCCAAATCTATGTCAACATTTCCATCATCAGCTTCCTCTTCACGTCTATCATCGCCGTCCGGGACGGATGAATTAATTGCATCTGAAGCATCTGTATTTCCTTCGGCCAATGCGGCATCAATATCAAAAGTGGTCTTCTTCTTTTTCTTCTTCTTTTTCAATGTAGGGTCAAATAGCTGGTATTTGAAACAAAAATTAGCATTTTTGCAAGTTTATAAGCATATGGAATTTTAAGTACAACACGAATAATGAGGTGTGAGAACCGGATTTCTATATCACGTAATAAATACCAAAATACATTTTGAATTTTATCAAAAAATATTTATAAATAGTAAAGTTCACATTAAAATTACTACGCATGTAGATTGTTTTGATGAAAACATATAAAACAAAAATTTTAAGGAAAAAGTTAGGTTTTTTGCTAATTACTTACCGCTTCATCTTCAGCCATTATTGAACGAATTTATAATATTCCGACTGCTTAATAAAATTGAAACACAATATTTATTCAAAATTGTTCTTTATTTTATAATATAAAGTACCTGCAGAACTTTAGAAATAAATTTATAATAAAATTATTGCATCAGCCAAACTCTGTCAAAATGCAACCACATGTGCGATGAATACGGTTCACTCTAGAACACCATGGAGTAAGTACTTCAAGATCAAGAGCTGTCCGTTAATACGGGTTATTTACTTATACCGGTCGGTGTCGTATTTATGTTCAACGTCACAAATTTAGTTCATCAATAAAAATCATAGATGGAGACCAGTAAGAAAGAGGAATAGGAGTAACCAGGAGCAACTTACATGTTCCAATTGCAAAATAGTTCATATGAATTAAATTTTTACATACAAAATATTTTAAATAAAAACACTTTCAAAAGAAAAGAATGTCAATTATTATAATAGTTATTATATTCTACAAAGATGCCACGAGGGTCGAGGCTATTCCTCAATGTAATCACTATGAACAAAATAAATAAATTTAAGAGTCAACAGAACATCTGAATCTGATCTAAACTACCAACATTTTTTTTAAAAATACATAGATTTCATTTTTACGGCCAAGCCACAAAAAGCTAAATTTAGAAATTTGTTTCTTAAAGTAAACCCTTATTATTATGTATTATAACGGTCACCCCTGTGGCTCGGCCGCATTTTCATAAAAAAATTTTTAAAAATTTTATCCAGGACATTATGGATCTTATTTACGCTACCAATAACCAGCCAATATTCCATAATGATTATTGAAAAAAGGAAATGATGTCTTAAGCTTTTTATTTTGCTTAATTTTAAAAAGAAATTTCAAGTTTAACCACTCACGCACCACTTTCAAATATGGCGCGTCGAGGTTTGTGGCCTTGACGGAGTCCATCGGAGTCTAATCCAATCTAACCTACAATTGAGATTGCTTACGTTTGTAAATTTTATTCAGTATATCTAAATAAAAATGAAAATTTGTATAATTTGTCGAAAATTTACTCATGACAAAACTATTTCTATTTTTGCTACTATTAATGAGATT
>SSSI01010478.1:0-75310 GCA_004796505.1 Oryzaephilus surinamensis
ATTAGTTTCATTAAGTTCAGATGTATTAAATACAATACGCTGTCAAATGGAACATGTTAACCCAAACAGCACGAAGTAGCCGTTTATGAGTTACACAAATGTTAATACAACTTTTTCTAAAACTACTGACTTCCGTATATCACACTTATATCAGTTGCATAGATAGCGGGACGACGTTTATATGTAATAATTGGTGGACCTATTCATATAACACATTAACGTTGTATTAACTTTTAATAACTTTTAATACAACTGAGTAAATAACTATGTGTATACGTTTTAATGGTATGTTATCCGACTGCTTTATAACTTTGGTATAACTTATACTATAACGGTTATTCAGATGTCTAACAAAAACCAATCAAAAATGTATTAATTAGTATTGTTTTTTGTTGTATATTTTGTGAACACTACATTATTTTTTATGGTAGACTTCCCACCTGGAATCTGTAAAGTGATTAGAAATATTTCATGGTATTCAAATATTGTATTAATTATTTACTTACCTCGGTGGGATTCGAACCTGGTCCAATGGATTGAGACTTCAGTCGGGTTTCTACATGGCTATTTCCTAATGACTTTTGTTTGTTGTTTTTAATGTATGTATATTTATATAATTGGTGTAATAGAAAAAGAATTGTTTTTCTATTATGAAATTTTCTCTTATACCTAGTATATTAATTTATTATATTTATTAATATATATGAATTTTTTGAAAAATAAAATACATTATATACCTATATATAAATCTGGTAAAATTTTATTCATCCAACTCAAAAACAGAAAATTTTAACAAAATTAATAAGAAATTAAAAGCGCAATGTTTGATTTAAAATTTTAATGCCCACGATCGTAAGTCATCACAAAACGAATCGTGAAAACGTTGATTTTCTAATGTAATTTCTTCATTGTCACTAGAATTAAAGTAAATTTCATATGGTTCAGATAAATCAATCAATCGTCATATCAATTGTTGATCATGTCCTCTTCATAAATTTTCGAACTATTAATTTAGAAATATTAAAATAAGAGAATTATTAACACCTCTTCTATATATTGTATTTAAAGTCAGAAATATTTTATTGTATAAGCTTACTAAACGTTAATAGATTAATTGTAAAAAAGATTTTATGACTACAGATCGTCAAATATAAAAGAGTTGTATTAAAGTTACTGTAACTCATACCGACTATTTATTACGACTACCACAATTTAATCTTTTATAACCTCTTTATAACTATTTTATAATATTATGTATAATGAAGCTCAACAACTTACAGTAAAACGTTGTCTAAAACTCTTTTCAAGTTATGGGGGTTGTATAAGAGTAATTTTTATATAATTCTGACAATATCTATAATACATTAGTTTGTATGACGTTATGGAGCAATTAAAAAACTAACTTAAAACTTCGTGCTACTTGGGAATGCTTAGTTGCATTAATTATACAGGCCGTGTATAGAAATTGCTTATGCGTCATAATACTTGCATTTATTTAAATGCAACTTACGGAAAACACCAAAATAATACATTTTAAATTTATAAACTATATGGAAGTTAAAATTTAATTTACTAACAAAATTACAATACAGAATTTATTTTAATGCAAATGTTGACCTGCTTTTAAGTATCAAAAATGGACTTATCACTTTGCTTAAAAACTTTAGGACATTTGTATGTATTTACAGTTCACCACCACCATCACCACCACCACCACCACAATGCAGAATGAAAGAAAAAGTTTAATAATTTTAACTTTTCTAGTAAGTTGCTTAACTTTTTAATAGCACTTTTTGAACAAAAGTTTTTAACTTTGACCTACATAATTTTTTTAACTTATATTTACAAACAATCATAGACAAATCGTACAATAATAGAAAATGCGTGAAAGTTACCTTATATTTCCTTTTTCTTTCTGGCGAAAATAGACAAAATGTTGGCTTACCTGTAACAAAAATAAATGGAAATTAGTGTCTGTCGTCGTATATATAGAACAAATTTTCATTGTATGTTATGTAAAATAATGTATATTGTAAATAGAACCCTTGGCCCGTCCGTCCATGTGGTGACGGGCCGTAAATTAGCTCCACGGCTGCAATAAACATTCTTCGCAGAAATTACCTGCATTTTCGGATTAATTACACACTTCACTAGCAACTCGTGTTCTTAGATACAATGCCACCCCCTTGAAACCTTCCATTCTCTAGTAATTCTCTCACCCACCCACACACAAACATATATTAAAGCCTAGCAACCATCAAACTGATGGCAAAGAAACACAAAATCATGTTTCAAGAGGCGCAAATTGTTGTTTAAATTAAATTTTTAGTTGAATTTCACCTTATATAGTGAATTTTTTTCTCTCGTCCAACTGAATTCACTTTCACCATCAAATTTACGAAATTATTGACAAAAACGGGCCCAAAGTTTCAAGTGAAGATTCAACACAAGTTCTGAAATGAAACTTTCGTCTGTGTGCAACATAGTTTGGTTCACTTTCGGCCTTTATGAAGGAAAAACGGGGAGCTTTGGAAAGTGGAGCAGACGTACGCACCCATAATCCATAAACTATAATAAACTTTGGAGGGTTCAGTCAAGATTTCGATCCAATATTGTTGGCGGAAACTTAAATACGTTCGAAATATTTACAGAAAATTGTATGTAACCATCTTTTAACGATTCCCATATTAGCCAAATCATCTAAAATTTGATTAAATCAAATGTGTGGTGCGGCCAAGTGCACATTGCATTAGAAAATAGCTAGTTCGTATAGTGTACATGTTGAGTATTTAGCGTGTTTATGGAACGGCGACAGTGGCGCGTAATGTGCACCATTTGCGGGGTTAATTAGACAGCCATAAGGAGCACTGAACGGCCCTATATGAGGGCCCAGACTATCCTGGCACTGGGTAACACCGATATTGATGCTATGCAGTGCACCTATACCGAAACATTAACCATCAAATATACGTGGCATTGTGTATGAATAGTGCGCACTTTAAAATCCAGCCCTCCGAAAACTACTGACTTTGTACTTTGTATTTAAGGAAAGGGTAAGAAGGGAATAGGCGAAATGAGATCAATTAACAACAGCGGCCCTCCATACCATCATCCTAGGTAACGTTTACTCTATCTCTGTTTCTCCTTTCATATAATATACAAACATACAGACGACGCGGCATTAGGATTAAGTATCTCGCTAAATGAGAAATCCATATGTAGATTATGACTTAGTACGACCACTCAAATTAAACCATCTAATCCGGTTAGATATTTAGTGAAATGCGTTTAGTTATGAAATGTCGTAACTGTAATGCAATCATATAAGGATTTTCCGCACCTATTTTGCGTATAATAATATCTCTATGTCGTCATCACAATGATTCTATCACACACAATACGACGATTTCGCTCAATAAATGTATTGAATGTATTTTGTTTTTTGTAAATTAATTAACGCCAGATTGTAATTAAAATCTGGCGGATTTTTGCATATAATGAAACATGTAATTGCCGACTGATGGTGAGGGTTTGATGAAACCTAAGGGTAAGCATGTAGGATTCCCTATTACAACACAACTACAAGACTAACATGAAAATTCCTGATTCAGCATGCTTCATTAGGAGTAGATCAAGTGTGTATGTGTTGTGCCCGTTATTTATAACTAGAACCCATTATATACATATATATATTATCCCTAACATACACACGATGATACTGCCAGTTGTTTCTCTCTCGATTATTAACGATTCATTAGGAAAATATCAAGAATTCTTTGACTAGACTGTCATACAAAATGCACCATTTGTATTTAATGAATGCACCATTATAACATATATATATTTTGTTGTATAATAGCGGAATCTTGTTCGGTTATGAAATTGTAAGTCGATATTATTAATTAAGAAATAGGTTTTTATTGCAATTATAATTATATTATATGCAACATATACAGCGAAATGTGAAACTAAGAATGTAAATAATATTCCAGAATATGAGAGAGAAAAGGCGATTTAATTAAAACATCTAAAACAGAAAAGTTAAAAACTAAAACATATTGTGGATTACACGTGAAACTTTCCAGACTACAAAATAAGGAAAACCTTCAAAATGTTCTATGCACATTCATATTTTGGACTACAGGGTGTATAACGTTTCACATGAAACTTTCTAGTCTACACAATATATGGTTTATTATTATTATGTATTATAGTGAAATTCTGCCCTTCACAATTACCAACTTTTGTCCATTTATCGTTTTCTTACGTTACGATGGTATTTATTATATTTATATGTAGGTACTTTCAAATTTTTTTTGAATCTAGTTTCATGTTCCTGGAAAACGTAATTAATTAGACAAACTTTCTAGAATACGTATACGTTTTCCATGAAACATTGTATGACAAATAACATTTTTATATTTATTTAGATATATAAGATTGGTGCACTTTTATTGAAGCAATCATGCGACAGATGTCAACTTTATGATTTTATAAACTTTGAATAAGTTGACGATCAAAAAACAATAAAATATTTTATGATCGGGGTATGAGATTTCAAAAAGTTTACAGAAAAATCCACCATACTTGTGTATGTACTTTCAGTCATAAAATCGACCAAATTAACAATCCCAGTTCCATATAGTTTATTGCACAAATTTATTATAATAATTGTTTTGGGCAAAAAAAGATTCGCAATTTACAACATACATAAATGTCTTTACATGTTGAACACAAGTTATATGCGTAAAGAGTACGAAAATATATTATATGAGTATAAGAAATAAATCGTGCGTTCATGGATCGACAATATGAATGGTTCCTCCAGCCCTGGATCGGCAGGATACACGCACCATATATGTCTGATCAAGTTGCTATACTAATATGACATGCGATGGTTTATCACGGTTTCTTAGATTAGATTTTCTTGTTTTTCATCAAGTTTTTCTATTATATTTTATTATAGTTAATAAGTAAAGATAAATGAAAATTACCCAAGACAACTATACTGTGTGTTAATAATTGTTATTCAGGATATTTATGTTATTTCTTTTTTTTGAAAATACTGTTAAGGAAATTACAAACGTAAAGTCATTTATTCCATGTTATTTTATTCCATTTCCAGTGAAACATTTTCAGTGTTGTTGTTTTGTGTTTGAACATGTTGGTCTTTGGTTGACAATTAAATTAACGATGTTTTTACCTAACAATCCATTCAGTGAAGTGCATTTAATTGTTCGTCGATTATTGAATTAACTGTGTGTTAGAGCTTAAATCGCATTTTCTATATAGAAAATTGTATATAATGGCGCAAAAGAGGGTGGAATGAACGTGTGAGACTGTGAGAGCAGCAGATCTTGTTACGATGTATTATTTACCGGGACACACAGACACTAATTTGTATCAATTAATGTATACTTGAAGATGCTGTGCTTTTTCCACACCAACACATTGAAAAGAGAAAGAACACATTTTACAGTGGTTTTATACAGAAAATGTTACAAATAATGTATATTATACTTGGTTCATTTCATAATTGTTTTACAAATTATAACTTAATAAGCGTTATTTTACTAAATAGTCTACATTCATCATGTTGATTGATTATTAATTAAATAATACGTATAGCATGAAATATCAATTTAAATTATGTTATAAAAGCCAACCCCTTGCACTGCATTATTTAAACGATTTTATTTCGGGTAAAACGGTTCGGGAAAACGTAATACCTTTTTATTCATATTATATATATATACCGTTGCTACTGTATTATAAGAATAAATGTTAAATTCATTATTTAATATTGCTTCATTAATATACAAACTAATATAATCAATGTATTGTACTCACAGCAGTTAATATTATTCAAATATATTTTACGAATATAAATTATTTAATAATGGTTTCATTTTCAATTAAAATAAAATATCAAAACTTATCATTATACATTTTGGATTGACACAAAATACATATATGTATATCGAAGAATATCACGTCAGAAGGTAATTGTCTAGTTAGGGGTAGATTGTCCGTTCGTGAACATAATCAGTCACTATAATATGGTATCTATCGTAATATCTATTTTGTGTATGATATGAGCAAAAGCGTATAGCAATAATAGACATCAAGAGCAATGAATGTAATCGTAAGGGTAGCATATATATATGTATATAGAGAGATAAGATAGGATCAAGGACACAATAAGCAACGCATGATGTTTATGTGGTTTAATTTCCCAGATGCCATTAAAATCCGGTCCTTATGGTAGTTGTACGGCAAAGTCTCTAATATGTCGAAGAAGATCAGAGTGCGACGCATAAAATTCATCAAAGCGGATAGCGGATAGACGGTGCGCGACGTTCAACTTCACCGATCAGGATTCCACACAGTACCATTCTATTCCTACTAGTATTTTACCCCCTCATCCTTTTACTTCCTACCTTTTCTTCATTATAGAATAAAGAGCCCACAGCCACATTTCCATACTCTTGATGTGAGATTGCAGATGTCACAAATTACAATCATTCAATGGAAAAGTGAATGTCGACCGACGGAATAAGAGAAACAGGACCGCAATCTCTTCAACTTATGAATGTCTTATTTCTTATACGACAAACGATTTTACGTATTTTGTATATTATAAACATTTACCGGTTAAAACGCGACAATGTCATCAAATATATATAGTGCCCGTTTGCATGTATTTGGTATAACGTTCACCGATTGTCTTTGGATGATGTTATGTTAGATGATGGCCAAGTCCAATGGTTGCGCAGAACTGAATTACCCAAAAGTGGGAGAAGTGAATGAATAGCCTTAAGTGAGGCGGTGCCACCCCGTCACCAGCGAGGAAAAAAAACTTTTCTAAACTGTCATAAACTTAAGGAATACCGGCAGGCCAAAGTTGGCGCCTTCGACGACTATATTTATATATGAAACGAAGAAGTTAACTTATACAACAACTGATAAACTCAAGCAGTATATAGTTTGTTGCGAAAGTTTTGTTGTAAAATTTAAAACGAGACCACCAATCGACAAGTTGTGTAAACTGCTTGAATTTTATCATCAAAAGACAAAAATAACACCAACTACCCCCCCAACGAAAACTTGCTAAATAACAGTGAAAACTACAAAAATTTCCTACCTGGGGAAATTGGGTAGCATCTCACGACAACAACAACATCTTCCACTCTGTGTTAAAATGGTTGACAGAACGTGGTGGTGAAAGTTGGTCGTCGGTGCCGTATGGTGGTGAATTTAGTTAGAATTTTGAGGCGCGCTAATATCGTTCACTATATGGGAACGATTGAGGCCGAGAATTGACGAGGGGTGGGTACTCTGCACGTCTAGTCGCTGCCGACGCCGAGCACACTTTGCGGCTCCTGAAGAGAACTTGGGGTGGACGCAGGAGCGGCCCGCCCGCAGAGCGACAAGGACCACCGGTTTCAACGCTATCGATTCGAAAGAGGACGCCAAGAAGAAGAGAAATGCACTTGCACACAACATCCACTCTCCGATGGAGTTGGTGTCATAATTTTCTTTTTTTTTGGAAAAAACAACAAAACTAACCCTGTACTAATACATACTATTCCCATTTGCAGTACTCTTAGCCAGAAATGCCTTTTTCATAACTCAAATGCTTTAACCAAAATATTTTTTATATGTTTTAACAATGCAGAATTTCCTATAAAAATATTTCGACGAGATTTTAATTAAATGGAAACTATATATGGCATGACGTCCTAAAATAATAAATTTTACACAAAGTATTTCTTAGGGTTTATTAACACAGCAGTCCCTGATGATGTGTTTTGGCACATGAGATTTGTGCTGATTATATGAAAGGATGCAAAGTAAAAGCTCTGCGGAACCGCAGATAATGAAGAAGAAGCCCAACTCTTTGGGCATACATTCATATAGTGAGGGAAAGCGAATGATGGCTTCATTGGGACCTAATCCGCTTAATAGATTCTGTCCAAGGCGCATCTGACGCTGCCCAACCCTTTCAGCTTAGCATTGTTAACACAAGATCCAATAAGTCAGATTCCATCATGTGAAAAACGAACTAACCACTTTCAGACTTATAGACCCTTTCTATATGTATATACAACCTATTTACATCCATTAAAATAACATAATTCTATAGATACGTAGAAAAAAGATGCAAACATTAATGTTTATAGTGAAAATAAAAAAATATTTTTTGAAAAAAAAGACGATTTTTTGGGGATTGAAAATCTTTTTAAATAACATGCATTCCTTGCGACTTTCTGTATTAAACTGGAAAGAGCGCAAGTCTTCAACCCTTCCAACTTTCGTTTTGTATTCCACGCCCCGATTACTAGGCTTACTAACTTACTTTTTCTTTTTTTTGGAAAAAACTTTTCAGCATCATATGGAGATGAATGTGTATACCTCTTTAATATAATAAACAACATCAAAAATGAAAAATAAAAGCTTATTATATATAGACGAATGAAAAAGAACTATTACAATATAAATACTAATATACGTTCAACATATTAATAAATTTAAAATACACACATATAGCCAATTATCTAATGTAGAACATAAATAAAACACTTTAACAAGTTTTTAATTATTTAAAAGTTTATTTATATTACATTTGTACAAATGTAAAGGAAATTATTGATGAAAGATGTTAATCATGACAACCACAACATTATTAACCGCTTAAAACACAGTGTTATGTATTTTTTTCGTTGTGACATTGGGTAAAAAAAGTTTTACGATTCTTACTTGTTACTTCCGCGATTACAATAATAAATCTAGGCAAGAGAGAAAGATTGTAGTCGAGCTTTGGGCTAAAAAAATCCCTGAACTGGGGTTGGCGTTAACCGATCACTTACCCCGGGATTTATGTTGAAGGAATTCTGAATACAAACAGCACAAAGACAAAGACATCTCTTTTTATTTTATCATTTTCTTTCTTTCTTCGTTTTTTTTTCTTTTTTTCACCAACTCACCCCCTCGATTTAGTGGTGCACGTATTCTTGTTTCACAAAGTAAATTATTCACTGAGGTTTTCTCAATTATTTAATTTGTTTTCAAACACATCCTGTGATTTTTATACTCTATCTAAATTTTAAACTTTCTTTCTTGAATAAATTTATTTTCGATTAATTTTTTCGGATTTTTCTTTCTGTCCAACTTACGAAAGCCACAAATTCAAACATAAATACGAAATTTCACCATTTTATACGTTTTTCATTGTACTATAAAATATTTTTCAATGTACGTATGTAATTTGAAGAAGCATTATAGTAAAATTTATATTGTTTAAAGTTTGCTTCGCCGCCCCACTTAACTTTCACCTATTGAAAATTACGTAGGGAACATAATTATTATATTACATGTATACATACCAGAGAGATAAATAAAGTAACTGATACGTTATTTCTCGTCAAGTGTTAAGAAGCTTTTAATGAAGCTAGGTTTAATATACTTACTTCTTTAACAAAAGTACTGTGCTACGATACATGAAATTTTCACCCACTTTACAATATTATTTACGAGCTGAGTTACATGAGAAGCAGGAAACAAATTAATATGGAACAAAATATTTCAGTCGTGTAGTAAGAAGTTTCAAACATTAATTAGTCACTATTAAAACTACGGCTATATTGTATTTCCTTTATAATATATTCATTTTTTTATTATTCTCCGTCAAAGAAAACTTCTTGTTGCACAGCAAAATATTATTATCCATTGGAAACAATTTTCGTAGTTGCAACGAAAAGTGTCCCTTGAATTCTATAATGCATGTGAATGGTGTTCATGATTGATAGTGTAGGTCTTCCTGTATTATTCTCACATGAATTCTAGAGTCTTTACGAGATATAAATGTGGAAGGATGGTGCATTTTCATGAATAATGTAGGGTCGTTCAGCGACAGTCTGTCTCACAAGCACACCCTGATAAGGGAAACGCAAAAGATTCAAATTGAAAATTAGTTACCTTCACAATTGGCGACTGTCTAGCTGAGATGAATTCAAAAATAGCTAATTTATAATACAAAAACCACCGTTATTATGTACATATTTTTTATTTCAATTTGGAATCCATTATTGTTTTGCTTAATGAAAATAATAATTATATAACATGGCAATTGAATAATCAATTTAGGATTTGCTTGGCAAAACCAATTTGTTGAACAGGTCTTACATAAGTTGATTTTAGGCGTATGAGCATTATATAACCGGACCTCATCCATAGCTCCCTTTCAGCATCTGCTTTCAAGTTGACCAGAAGTCCTGAATTGAGACCTGATTTGCATGGAATATAGCCCCAACGGTCCGCAATCTCGGGGACAAGCACGTGACCCAAAACCGTGATAACAGACCGATAAAACCTCCCTTTATCGAGGGTTAAAGCCAACAAACGCATAGAAAATAGTGTATGGTTTCACATGCTATATATAATATACGTAAATATCCACCCATCCACCCACCCCCACATAAATAGGTACAGATTCCTAGAAATATTTCTCATTTCGTGTCGATAAACAGATAAAGAAATACATGCACAAAACTAAAACACGCGTTACTTTCAAATATAATTATTGCATTTTTTCTGATTTATTCTTTATCACTCCACTAACTAATTGGTTTAATTAATGGTAGCAGTACAGTGGTTTTAATATGAAAAGGGGAAAAATTTTGCACGAAAAATTACGTTCTAATGACATTAATAAGAACCCTGCTAAGGGCAATTACATCTGCTAGAAATATTCAAAAAAAAAACAACGTTCTTCCTTGCTTTTCAAAATTCAAACATGAAACGTAAATACAATGTTTAAATAACAATGAATATACCTGACAAAGAAACATATTATACGTGAGTACATTTCGCCAAACAAAAGTTCTCACTTCTTGTTCTAATATTTTATCAAGCAGCATGTAGATACATATATAGTAAGATACTTGGATACATTTCATCAGGACATTTTACGTGACTATGTTCTTATTTCTTAATCTATTACTTGAGATGTCTGCATGTGGCCCGAAATAATTTGCTAAGAAATTCTATATGCCCAACTTATAAACTTCTACTCAGTGAGAAAGCTATATAGCTACCCGAAAAGTTTGTCATGTTTGATGTAAAAGGAGTTGACATTCAAATTGAAATCCTTGTGCTAGAAGATTTTAACACGATCAAAGATCGTTATAATTTAATTCAAACAGTTATGCAAGCTATTTTCCACTATTACACGAAAAATATCGTATATTTCTTCTTTTGTGAACGTTTCACCATTACATATATGAAAAATCTTTCGTGCACGAAGCCAAATTCCATTTAAACGGCCAACATTTTTAATAAAAATTATTATTTTAAAAGTTTCATGTTGAAATTTTATATAACGTGTGTGTATGTGTGTGTGGTTTTGTGTTAAACTAATATGTTGTGGTCATGAATCCTGGCAAGTCTCCCAAGTGATGTCAGAGGAATGTCTTGTGTTGTATGCGGCCATCGAGCTGTTAAAATTCTTAGTTGAAATAGTTGTGTTCCTTCAACAGATTGCTGGCGCGCGATGTAGAGAAATTGAGTGGAAAACCTTCTAGAAAATATTATACAGTCTGACCAAAAATTCCCCATTATTTAGTCCATCATCATATTCATCCCTTTTATTATATCTTCAAACGTATATCCACCCAACAGAAAATTTATTATCTTGGCATAATGTTTTAGAAAATGAACTGTTTAAAAATTGAATTTCCTTTTTGAATGACATGAAAAGGGACACGTGCTTTAAGGTGGTGTGGCTTTCCCAAGGAGCACAAGCACTATTAAAAAGAACTCAAGCAAATCGAGTGTCTAAAACTGTTTTATAAACGTAAAGGGAAAAAATACGCAACAGAACCAACCTGACGTGAGTTTATAAAAGAAGCGGACGATGATTAGAGTGAATCTCGTTAAAAACAAACACCCTCTTAGTTCAGTTGTTCTGTAAATCGGCCGTTTCCCCCCGATTTTTTTTCTAAAAAAAACCTGGTCCTTTAGTAGGTGTTAGAGCGTCCCATCCCCTTGGCCCAACACACCATCCATGTCCCCATAATGCAGCAATCAACGCCCGACTAGATGTTGCTTGCCTTGATCTCCTTTTGTTCTACACACCCCAATCCACACTCTTTTTTTATTATTCTCTCATCTTCGTTTCGCTAATAACCTGCTGGGCTAAATGTGTATATACGTATATATAGAGAGGGGTGGAATTTTAAAAAGCCACTCGCGTTTGTCATTTAAAGTGGCCTCTCTTGCTTGCGGCAGGTATACGAAACATCGTGAAAAATACGTCATTAAAACAGAGAAAAAAAATCACAGAGGAAATCTTATTCTTCTGTTGTTGTACAATTTAATGCGATTTTGCATTAAGAAATATTTAAAACTTAGAAAAAAGAATAACAAGTACTTAAACTAATTACGAGAAAACTTACAAAGATACAAATTATACAAAAAAAAATTATACCTATATCGTTAAAAAATATATAACAAGACAAAATTTGAATGGGAGTTTTAGTATTATTGATTTGAAAAATATATAATTCATAAAAGTTTCTATGTAATCGGAAAAGAAAAGTAATCTATAAAAAGAGTAACTTTCTTGTATTTTTTCTGTGTGGTGGTGGTGGTGGCCTCCCTTATTTGTGATTCCAGAATTCCGGCCACAAAACTTATCCACCGGGGCATTTCAATAAACCATTCGTCTATATACGTCTCCCCCATTTATCATAGAGAATTCAGGAAAAGTCGAACTAAAAATCAAAACAAATATGCAGACAGTTCTCTCGCGCCCTCGAACGTATTATTGAATTGACGGAAGTTGAACCGTCCTAAATAACGGAAGTGGCTGAAGGAAAGAGGGTCAGATGACCGATGATATCATCTTGTGTTCGACTATTACGAAACAAAAAAAAAACGCAAGTATCTAAAACATTATCTATAATACTCAAGCACAGAAAATGATAAAAACGAGAGGAAGAAACCACAAGGTTAACAACCCTTCATAAAGCAAAAAATTATTAAAACAAATGACGGCAACTAAAGTTAATAAAATCACGAATGCAAATTTGGATTCATAATAAGATTTATTTAGTATACAGGAGGAAGATAATTGCTAGACAAAATTGTCGTAATTGCAATCAAAGAACGTTCATTTGAGAAACAACAACATTAAATTTTCGAAGGCTAGATAAATAAAGGTTTTGTGGAACGAAGCAGAGGAGCCTCAACGAACCGTGATAGAATTCTCATTTTTATATAAATATAATTTAATAATTTCCCCTTGGCTTCGCGAACGGCAGCCGCGGTTCCACACCGGAGGGCTGCTTTGCTATTGCGATACTACCACCAACCACTGTAACCACCATTTCGCTTTGCCTGCCATCATCGTCATCAACATCATCGTCAGCAGGCAGCAACAATGTCATGGAATCGCTTTATGTGTGCGCTAGTGGATGCCACTTTAAACAATATATATATTATATATTTGAGGCTGTCTCTCTTCGAAAGGCAAAGACATCCAGCCTTGAAAGGGAAAGATAGAAAAGGAAGGATTTATTCAGGCGAAGTACATTATCTTGTAGTCTCAGTCGGCTAATTACAGCCTATGATACCACATTAGCCCTGAGGGCGCGCGGATGATAACCGACCCCGGATTGAAGATGTATCGCCTATGGCGAGGCTGAGCGGTTTGCATTCGATCTGAAGATGAAGAACCACATGAGAGAGTGTGGTATATATACATATATATAGTGAAACACAAATGCTCAAGTTTCAGTAAATGCACTAACGGAACTAACTCTTATACTAGTACTTTTCATCAACTAACACCATTATAGTCAAAACATTAAAACTACTAGCTGTGTTGTTTATATTTCCACTATACTTTTACATTATACATTTTACAACAAGTTTTTTGAAACATGCATTAATTGAATTCAAAAATAAATCAAATTAAAATAATACCAACATACGTTCAGCTTTGTTTTATAAGCTTTATTATATTACCTGAAAAGTTTTCATGAATAATATTAATTAAATACGATATAATGTGTAACTTTTCTCTATGTTTTTCATCATTATTTTAATGTAATAAAATATTAATAATAGATAAGATGAAATAAAAATCATACAAGTGTTTTTATACAATTTCATATAACATATATATATATATAGATGCCTTTTTCTACATTGTGTTTTTAATAAATGTTCAGATGGTGCATCTTGTAAGAAAAACTCATCTAACAAAACATACACAGGAAACTTTTACTCTACACTTTGGACAAATAACTTGTTATTTTCTTTTATTATATTTCTAGTGTGATTATATTAAAGATTGTCGGTTTGGTCAAGAACTGTGTGTGTGTGTGTTTGCCTGCTGTTGCCATTCAATGGCATTTACAAAATACACACATACACACATACAAACACAATATCCCGCGCCACTTAACGACGGCCTCATTTATCTGGTCGGTGTTAATGAAATTATAGCTAGTGTTAGGTCATCCCACCGCAATCTTCGCACTCTCCAGAGTAAGTATAGGCAGTGGAATTACACACAGTTATCTGGTGATGCCTTGGCAAGTGTACGATACTCTCATTTCCCGTCATTACCCGAAGCTCATTTGTTTTGCCCTCGTGTCATTTATTACAAAACAACATTGCAAGATGTATAAACGACTATGCTGAGGGTGTGAGTGCAAAATATCAGCCCTCCAATACATTTAGTTACAAAATGTAACTAATTATATTTAGAAATCAACAAAACGTAAAACTGGTATATAAAAATGTTTGTTCGTCAAAGTTGATCTTGATATGTGTGCATGTGATCATATATATTGTTGGTTTGATAGCAGGAAGGACATGATTAGAAGAAGTTAGTGTGTATATTGCGATGTGACTATCGAAGGGTACGCACAAACAACAAACAACTAGGGTATACGCTGATTTACGACAGCAATTCCTCTTTATTTCTCTCTTGGCTCGTTCAAATCTTTTCCAATCTACTTATTTATCGAACTCAAATCATTTCACTGCGTTATGTTATCTAACTGTTTGTAGAAATTTTCTTAATTTAAGAAAACTAATTTTAAATTCCATCATAATGTTGAAAGAGGGCATAAAATAAAACAAGACTATGACAAATTACGAGTCAAGGTAACAGAGTGATAAACGGTCAGCATTTAGTGTCGACCAACGGCTAGCTAATGATACCCCTGTCCGCCCCTTAATGCCCTTATTGCGCCTTTGATCTAGTGCCGACACCTACACCCTACCAACCCTCAACACTTGACTACTACTATAGGGTTTCCAGACTGTATATAACAGAACCTGGATCATTTGCTAGTTTTACGACTAGTGGAAATTGATTTTACAACTAGTTGAATACGAAAACTAACCCTACAAGATCTGTGTGGCAGCAGGAATAATAGCTGGGGCCCACCTTCACTTTAATTGGTAATTATAATGGATTACTACAATTAATGGTATATTAAACAAAAACCAAATACAACGTTGTTAATAAAAATTTTACAACATCCAATATTTTTATTAGTGACATTGATTCTCATCCCCTTAACTGACGTATTTCTGGTTGTTCTTCCATTGTGTCTAGAACGGTAATTAGTAAGTCAGTGCCGATTAACCACGACGGACTCATTCGTCTAATGCTATTATGATTATCCCTGACAGCAAGAAGGAGTATAACAGCAGCAGCAGCAACAGCAAAATAGAAAGACAGGCCAGAATATTAGAGGGGCCAAGGGCTTTCACAACCTACAGAATAGGATGGTTTTATTATTAGCTAGTAAGACTATAACTATATATATAGACATATTCCCACAACAACGACTCACACACACGCATCAACTGAAGATAATCAATGGCGAGGGCTTCATTATTTACAAATAAATGAATTCCCTAACTTTAAGAGATACTCTACAACGTTTCCATTTTAGTAGCCTGGTTACTAACTTAATAAAAAAATGATTTTACGATATATATGAAATTTTCACTATTAATAACAATATCAAGAAAATATACAAGAGCGTTTCGGTGAGAGGCTCTTGTACGGTGGTTGAATATTATATATACAAGTGAATTTCTATGTATCAGTAATGAAAAGGGAATTGAGGAAAACGAATCAAACAATATGGTCGCATACTATAATTGCAGATGGCATAATAGATCCAGTTAATGTGTGGCGTAAATGTGTTGTGAATGTAACTTGAAGCGAACGACTGTTTTATTCGTCTATCGTAACTAATTTCGGCTTTGTTAATAGTTTGAGGATGAAGTTTATGCCTTAATTATTGCCTGGGATTTATTAAATTGATCTTCACATAGTCAGCAGAGAGAGTGGCGGGCGTGAAAAGAACGTATCGCGCTCTCGTCGCCCGCTTGCCGTCATCAATTATCGTTAGAACAGCAGCATTGGCCCACCCCCGCGCCGATGAACGTGTTCTTGTCAAATTTTCATAATTAGGCTTGCCGACACCGCGTCGAGTGCCATTGTTTAGTACCAAAATGTATACACAATGTAATGTACATTTATATATTGGGCCACATTTGTTACTACCAGATTTTCCAATATAATATTATGTTTATATGAAAATATGTTAAAGTGAAAATGGCTAACGCATATCAGTAAAATTGTCCCCCACACAATTTTCAAAACATTTATACTACAACGAGCAACAACTGCCAATGTGGCGACACAGTTAATTATTTCACACCTCACAATCTAACTTTACATTTTAACAATCTGTTGCAGGTACAATGCTTATTCTATTTGGTAACAATTTCAATTGAATAAATGAAATACAGTTGGTGTATGTGTTGTTGCGCTTCACTGATGATGATGAAGCCACCGCCAACAACTTGATGTACTAATAATGATAGGGAGTCAACGTTAATATATTACTTGTGCTTTAATACACGTTATCACGGAAAATGAATATACACCTACCTATTTACACTAAACTGCAAATCAACAATAAACCGATATTAATTAAGAAACTAATTATTTGCTTTTTTCAATTATTTTAAAAAATTTGTTTAAATAAATAACACTAAACTAGCGTACTTTTGCTGAAAGTACAGTAAATACTGATTTTATATGAAAAAAATCAATTTTTTTTTAATACTTTTAATAAATTTCAATTTCGAGTACAACATATATAGGTAAACATTGTAAGTGGAAATTGTAATGACGTAATGTGTAGATTCGTATTGGGGTAGGCTGGCGGCGGTGTTAGGTAGGCTTGTTTGACATGTTGCGGTGATCTAATTCCTTCATAGTGGATTCCCCTCGCGGTTAATGACTATTGAAGCGGTTACATATGACTCTTGTGTGTGCTTCTCTGTATTTTACACATTATTTACTCGAAACTTAGTTTCAGAATACGCTCTTTCTCTAACTCAATACACTTAATATATCATTTTACGCTGTTAAATACTGAGTTGTCGCAGTTCTTGAAAATTATAATTACACCACGTTTACCGTTAAGGATGCACTACTACTTGTAATAATTAATTTCAGTTTACCAAACATCACATATACGTATAGAATAGTGATTTTCTTCAATAAATATTAAAGACGATTACATATACATATAAATAATTAACGTTTTAGAAAATTGTAATTGAATTTAAATTTCAGTTTGGCAATATAATGAGAATGTATGATTTTACTTTAAACAATATTTACCTAAAACAGTATAAATGTATAATGAAACGGCCTTTGAGACGCCATATTTAATTATAGAGAACGTGTGATGTTTTAATCATTATAAGTAGCTACCTAGGAGTTTGAGAGAAACTTTATTTGTTTTCTTATACAAAGTCTGAGTAAACGCGGCAAGATTATCTTGATTAATGGCAAATATTTTGACAAATATCGTACTAGTAAGAATCGAAAACTTTGCGATGGGCAATAACAGGTTATTGGTTTTATATTAGTTTTTCGTTTCATCGTTTTTGGCTAAAACGAAATTGATCACATCAAATTAGATAAACAACATGTTGTCTAAAAAAAATACATAAAAATTTATATAACATTACGTATAAATTTACTTTATGTTTCCCTATAAGTGTATAAGCAATCGTTAAATGTAATTATAAGCGCGGTTGCATCGTACTTATTTTCAAGTTTCCCTAATACACGTGTGCCATATATATAGAGGATAATAATTTTACTTATAATCTGCAAAGTCTGCTTCATTTACTTTCTCAGTTGAATTAAATGCTGCGTGAAAGATATGAACCGAAGATGTTTACTTGTATGGATTTTCACAACTTTACTATCAAACTTAGCAATAGTTCACATCAACTTTGACTTAACATTTTTGTTTAAATCCATATAAGATCACACAACCTCATGTAATTCCAATGAACATATATACGAGACAACATATATAGATGTCTACAAAGTATATTTCAAAATACAGTTTTCATGCAAGCTCATAAATTGTGCCATAGCAACAGAAATTTTAATTTTAATTAGTCAACATGCCTTTTGTGTACCACGGGGGCTACATTTGAGGCAATTTCCTTAAGTCTTCTAAAGTGGAATAGAAGTGAGAGACTCACGCTTGGCCGCTTTACGGTCCGAAACAAAGAAGCACGGGTATTGGACACAATGCAGCTATTCGCGCTTCCGTTGCATTGTGGCGGTGCGTTAAAGGGTGGATAATGTGTAGAATAAAGGGTGTACTGTATCTTAAGAAGCGTTACACTCGCTTAAGAAATTACATTTTCCTTTAAGCATATATATAGGCAAAGAGAGAGATTGCCATGCCTATTCAACACATCAAAAATTTGTTAACACTTCACCCCCTTCATTAGTATGAACAGCATCGTTTGTTCAGTTCTGCAGCATCATAGAAATATTTTCTGAAAATTGCATGCTATTTTAAAATCGATGTAAATGGAATAATTCTTCCTAATAATAATAATATTTGAGTGTATTACAGTTTAAATACAAAGAAATTTTGTAATTTCTAGTAGATTATATAAGATTATTTTAACGATGCATAAACAGTATAGAAGGCAATTTCAAAGTCAAATCAAAACCACTAAAGAGGGCTAAATATTCTAGCCTGAAGCTAAACCGTACCAACAACAATAAACCGTGTGATAATTGCGCGCTTGCTATAGTTCGGTGTGCTGGGGGTGGTGAATTATACAGGGGGCTATGTACGGCGTGTGGTGGTTAAGACGGCCAGTAAGCCGCTGGGGGGGCCAAACGGGGGTCGGTTTTCGGGTCCATCCCCAGTCATTAGGGTGCAACACATTATCTCAAGGCGTGCGTAGGCAGGATCAAGTCGGTCGCTGATCCTTAGACATATACTCCATTACATACTAATGTTTCCCAAAACCCAGTTGAACAATTAATGTTGTCTATGTGTTGTATCCAATTTCAAATACATAAATATTCTATCGAATATTTTGTCTGCAAACTTGCAAGACATGAATACAAAAGCGAACAATAAGAAAAAATTATTTAAATTCAAAATCTAACACACAGTAGTATTCTTATTCATTCTTATTCCATCAAAATAAATTTTCGGGCTGTGGATAACTCAATAATGTAGAAAATGCACGGGCGGTCTTCGATGTCCTCCAAACTATCTACCACCTTATCACCTTTACAAATGTATGCAGATTCGTTTGGAGCCAAAGTGTATATATGTATAGAGAGAGTTTGAAGGAGAGATGATGGTAGCCGCACACAGAATTTGTGAATAAGAGAAATTCGATTTTCAGTTCTTCATTCGTACAGCACACACGCCTTGTTATCTTTACAAAGGATAGTTTCTCGTTTGGTTTTGGCGAGTACCTACCACTATATATATATGCGGACTTTTGCATGTGAACCTAATATTTGCACCCCCGCAGACCCGACTTTGATAATAAGGCACGTACATTTGAGTTTCTCTGCACTTCGATGCCCTTCTCTTCACCCCCTCAAGCCCTGAAACTGTGTGCATATCGACGTGATGAAAAGCGCACAAATATACGAAATTGTGTTGTATAGTTTCATTCTAATCATAGTTGCATTAATTTTATTTTATCCCATAACGAGTGAATGGTTTTCTATAAGAAATGTGCGCAATATTGTTGGATTATTGTATATGGAGGGCTTATATCGATAATGATCTGATGCATTCTCTCGACAAGATATCAAATATATTAGTTGATGACATATTCTCATGGTGAAGGAAAGCAGATATTACGCGTTAACACGCCTATACAAGTAATCTGTGGCGACAGCTTGAATCGTGACCAGAAAACAACATCAGATATATATGCGAAAGTTTTCAAAGTTCAAAATTAGTTATTACAAATAAACAATATCTGCACAATTTATGTTAATTTCATGTTCATTTTTATATTGCGAAATTATTCTTGTTAATTTTCTATAGAAGATAATTGAACCATTATTGTCTTTTTTTTAAACTGTAAAATTTATGATCTTTAGATTTACTGGAAAATGTATAGAGATCATAAAGTCACATTGGATGAATTGATTCTTTCTTGAAAGGAAACCTTTTGTTTTGAACACACAGAGCGACTATTCGCTTTCCGAAGATCCAATTATTATTTAACTTTCCAAACTGATATTAAAATAACTTTTTGATGCAGGCAAATCTGATTTATTACTTTTTTACTATATGACAGACACTGATAAAAATATTTGAAAGCAAATTATATACTTATATATAGAAAAATTCATTTCAAATATTGCACATTTCCGCTCTCTTCTCTACAACTACATTATAATTTCGTTATATATATTTTGATTTGAGTACTTTTTATAATAATATGTCTAAATTATAATTAGATTGTCATGGTGCACAGGTGCAGACTTTGGCCGCAACAAGGCCAAACCATAATACAGCCATTATCTTAAGAGGTTTGCACACAAGTTGGGAACAAAGTACAAAACTACACCACCACCACCCTCCAGCTCGCAGTTTTCGCCCCGTCAAAACCGCCCACCCTCGAACCACTAAACACAGAGGCTGCACACAGACACATACCATCGTCAGTGGCATTAATATTCATCCCAAATAAGAACATGCACAGCTATGAATTGCTGGCTTTTGCATCTTCTTGTCTTTCTATACACATATATATGTATAGAAGAGAGTACACACACATACAACGTTAGTTTACTTCCAGGTCAACTAAAAGGCCAAAATCATATACATGGAAGCTATATAGTGGCATTATGAGGGTCGGGAAAACGGTGTCCCCGAGTGACCAACGGTCCAAGTTTACACAACAAAGAGGTTAATGTCGTTTACGTTAATGACATGTTATTGATGTATCTAGAGGAAGCCGATATTAAGTAATATACAAACAAGAAGAGGCGAATTATTACTGGTTACTAGCATGTATATATATGAAAATTGACGGAACCGAAACTTAATTTTCTAGAAAGTGAACACTAACACACACACATAAAGAGAAAACTAGCGCCCGCTTTGATATTGTTTAGTTGAATTAGTGTGTTTTGATTGCTCTGTTTTCATATCACAATCTATATAAACATAAAGACACAAACACACGCACACACACATGTATTGTATATGTACAGGGTGTTCCTGATGTAAGGGGTTGTTCCTGAATACATTTTAAGAAAAGATCAAAAGAAGTTCATATAAACACTTGTCCAAAATCCGTGTTAAAGTTTTATGAAAAAACTAGGTTTTACTTGAATATTTCAGGAAATAGTTAGAGATATTAAAATGAAATTTCACACACAAATATTATTTATTAGGTCACACATTTGTGCCTAATTTGAACGAAAATGACCGCCCCTAATTATGTTTTTTAATGATGGGGATGAAACACCCGAATTTTCCGTTTTTGCCCGTTAATGTATTATTTAAAATAACTTATTTAATAGAAAATTTAATAAGGAAATTTTAGTGACTCTTGAAATTTTTCATTCAAACGAGTCGTTTTTGAGAAAAATGCGAAAAACTTAACACGTGTCGTCAATAAATCGAATTTCAAAAATTTGGTAGTTTTTGAATTGTTTTTAAAATATCTTGGAAGTGAATTTACTTATGTGAATTAAGCGTAGTACAGAAGCATAAATTCAATAAAGGATTAAACTACAAAAAAATCATATTTGGGGCGGTCAATTATACAACTTTAACACCCTGTATCTCAAAAACCAAGCGAATTCGGACAAGTGTTTTTATGAGTTTTTTTTAAATGTACTCAGAAACGACCTTTTAAAATATTGCCACTTCATTCTGGAACACCCTGTATATATATACAAAATATATATGTATACATATCACCGTCATATACATAACCGTAAGTAAAAACACACACACACATATATATATATATACAGATACAATGCAAATAAAACTTTTCGCATAAGTTTCGCTCGACCTGCCACAAACAAAAGCATTTTGTTTATTTAATGAGATTTATTTTTTTCCTTTCATTTCTACCCAAAAACAATAAAATTATATTATTGTTTAGGACTTTTAACCAAGTAAACATATAAAAAAATTTGTTAAATAAATTACACTTTATTACGAATGCCATAAATTCGGAAGAGCTGCGCCTTTTCGAACGATTTCAATATTAAAACAGCCTAAGATATAGTTTTTGATAATGGATGATGGGGTTAGTTTAGTGCAGGAGTCCGTGATTAGTCTAGACGTGTATACCTGGGGAAGTTTCGCGGTCAGATGCAAGGAGCGCGGAATGGAAATGGGAACAATTCGAAATGAATCTGTCCGTTCCAGCTGTTCCCACACTTACGAACTGTTAAACTCTATGTTCCTTCATACCGCCCCCACACTAACACACAAAACACAAATTTGTCGACCTGAAGATGAAGTCTCAAATCCTGTACAATAATAATTAGTCACCTGATAATTTATTGCTGAAAAATAACTGTAGTGTTGGAACAAAATAGAATTTCGCTATAATTTATTGTTGCATTAAGCTTTTATAGCTCTCGTAATAATGTATATGATGTGATGGTACATGCTTTGTTTATAAATTGCCACCACATACGTATATATGTGTAGTTTACAGTCTAAATATACAAGTTTATAACGTTATTTTGGGGTCAGAAAATCAGAAACACTAAATATTCGTATTGTATTAGAGAAATAATAAATGTATTTCTGTTTGTACTTCTATATACTGTTAAATATATATGGCAATCCATAAATTTGTTGACATGCAAGTTATTTACAACTGCTGGGAATATATATTCCATAACTAACGTGTAAAACAGCTCGTATAACTTAGCATACGAGGGAAATCCACCAGCACCGACAATAAAATTTATACGCAAATTTCATGGCCAAGTTTTATGTTTATATCGACAAAGTATTTTTCAATGATATCCGCTGGTATATTGTGGATTTTTTCAACTGAAATTTCCAAAACAACCGTATATATAGGACAATGTATTAAAATACTTGTAAACATTGCAACCAACTTGTTTGGTGGAACTTTAAGTGAAGAGCTTTGTGGTGATGGTTCTCCAGTCACGACTTTGGTTAATATCTGTACGTCCTCGTATAGAACATTCTTAGAATGTTTCAGCTGAAATCTTATATGCGTACAGCAGAATGTTGATTGCTTTTAAACGTTTACAGCAATTGCTGATGTTTTGAAAAAGCCGAGCAAATACAATCACGTGTTTATTTTTTCTGTTGGAAAAACTGAAATTTAAATTCGCATCTCGCACACCTAAGTCTGTTTTTATCTAAATTCAGGCCAACCAACTTAAGAAAAGTCTGCAAATTGTGAGTGCGTATAGTTTTACAATCAACTGAAACGTGCCCAAAATGCTAAATACGGTATCGAGAGAAGAAAAACTAGAGAAATAAAATGTTTTATTCAAAATTCATTTATTTCTTGTATTTAAGATACAGAAAAAACGAAACAATAAAATAAATCATCTGTTAAACGTTTTGCCAGGCAATAAAAACACGAAAATTGAATAAATTATCGTTGATATTGGCCATTACAATTTCACGCCAATGATTGTGAAAATAATAATTTTCAAATTTGTGCTTTTCTTTCTCTTCCTATATCTATTCATGATGAAATTATCAATCTACCGCTGAATGTTAGGCATCATTTGTTTTATGTTTTCATTTGTTCTTTCACGGACCAGTTGACGCCGGTAATTATTCTTCGTTTTACGCAAAAACTTCCCCACAAGAACAAGTTTTCCTTTATTTTTTTCCTACCTTTTCAGCTTTTCGTTTTTTCTTGTGTATAAGATTGCTTAATTGAAGGTGTATACTACAGCTTGTTTTATTCGTTTTTCATTGTGTTAATAATTTTTCATTTTTCCGTTCATTCTTCTTCGTTGCACAAAACAATAATTTAATTAAAATTACAAACACGCCAATCAATAATACAATACATTTCATATTATTATCTACGCCAATGTGTAATAATAGATTTTTGTTAAGAAAACTTTTACTGTGCAATTTTTTTTCGAGTAATTGTAAAACCGTAGAAGAGCCTTATATTGGCTTCTATATTTACCAATAAACAAAAAGTTATTTAATTATTTTACAGCTAACACACGGTTCAGGTGAAAGTGATATTAGACGGTAACAAAAAGTGTTATTAATGATGAAATACCTGCTAGTAAATCTATTATATCCCCTTCTATGCTAAAATTTAAGTTATCGTAAATTTGTTATGTGACAGAGTTTACTAGAAAGTTTAGATTCTATCAAAAATTTAGGATGACGCGGGTTGTGCCTTTACAGTTCATTATACTTTTAGAACGATATAAAGTCCAAAGTATAGTTTTGGTTGGGTGCTGGAATGGGGTCGGCGAGAATGGTCGACAAAGACGACAAAACAAAACGTCGACGCGCTATACAGAAGGAGGCGAACGCACCCTGGGAAAAGGGTATATTTTGGTGGTAAGCAAAACTACAGCGAGAGCACATTAGTGCCGTAATTTGTCCTCCAACCCCCGATATATATATACATATACACTCTAACATCATTAGCCGCTTAGGCCCGAAAGTACTGGCAAAGTGTGGGCCGTGCCGGACAAGACATTAGCGACCCTAATTGCTTTACGCCAAACAACCTTAAAGGTTCTTTCTGTGACCTCATACCATCCTAACATGGCCCAACCGCCCCCTTCAAGCCTGTCTTTTACTTACGTCTACTGACACGGGTCTGACCACTTCCACTTGTGCAACATGAGCGTGCATAAATAAACTTTAACTCTAAACACTAGTTTCAAGTACTAATTAAATATACATACCTATACACATAAAACTGATCTACTACCATATACACAATACCACAACTGGTAGCACAAAAATTCAACCCACGAATAATAGTTTTAATGAATCATTAAACCAAAATACACAGTTTTTTTATCGTAAATTTTAGACCAAACTTAAATTTACATTAAAGTATGAGGAGCCGTTCAGGACATTATTATTTCTTTTGAATACTTAAGGTCTATTCATTTAGGGAAGAAAACGGTTATGATTAGTTAGCTTCCACGTGATTTAATTTTTTAAATTTTATTGGTCGAACTCGAAAGTAAGGTCAAAAGGTGGAGCATTGTGGCAAATGTATACAGTTATTGGATTATTTTGAAAAGTGTCATAGTTCAAGATGGACGATTTTTCTTCCCTATCTGATTAGAGTAGGTATATTATGATTATTATGTAATTAAGTTATGTTTTATAGAAATTTTTAAGGCTCGTCTACACACAGTCATAAGTCCTTGTTTTTAGTCTTTAGTCTGTAGTCGTTTGGTCCGAAGTCTTTTGTCTTTTATTTAAAAAAAGTACGATGTCTACATTGAGTTTTAATGCTATCAGACTAACCAATCACATTTAAATTTTGCCAGCTGTCAACTAGCTGATTTTTGAATTTTTTTACATCTGTATTCTGATTGGTCAGTCTTTAGTCCGAAGTCTGTAAAAGTTGAAGTTGGTTCAACTTTAAAGACAACGGACTAAAGATTAACAACAGCGACTAGAGACTGTGTGTAGACGATAACAGACAAGAAACAACGGACTAAAGACTAAAAACAAGGACTTAAGACTGTGTGTAGACGAGCCTTTATACTTATTAAGATTTTGTATACATTTTTTAAGATTACATAATTTAAAAACAAATAATAATATCCTGACCGGTGCCTCATAATAAATTACGATTTGAACGATGACGTTTAAGTGAAATTTTTACTTCGTATTTTCGGATAATTGAAAACAACTCCAAAATTCACACAACGCCGAACACTAAATCGTCTACCCGATAAAAAACTTCCATGTTTAAAGCTCAAAACATATTTTTATGTGTGTGAATTAATTCAAAAAAAAACCGCACCATTTTTTTAAATGTTATTAATTCGACATATACCGGGTGTCCCATATAGCAGCACGAATCGCCCGATTCCAAATTCGAAACTGTTACATTGCCACCCTGTATATAGCAGAAAATTCCCCATGCGGATTTTCTGTAAGATGATGTTTGGATGCTGGTAGTGGTGTTGGCTAAGAGTATAATACGGCTGACTTGATCTACCCTGTATGTGCTTCTAGTTGGTTGGTGCTGCCTTAGCTGTTTTGGATTAAGGGCAAGAAACTCAACATTAAAGTTTTCGAGTTTAATGAATGACCGCACACAGTAAAGTTTAGTGATGCTGATTTAGTAATTAGACGGGTACAGGTAGCTAACTTGCTTACTCTTTCAAAAATAAACTACATTTCTTATTATGCACACATCCAACAGCCCGCAGCACCGGCGGCGGCAGCCCTCCCCCAGCATACTTCATTTTCTTAGTTTATACTTGAAAATCTACAACACCGTTGTGGTTGCATCTTTCTATCAATTATGCAACACGCGAAAAGAGATTTCACTCTGTGCTTTATTTAATTATTTATACATATTGAAAATTTGCGCTTCTTTTAAGTTTTTTTAAGAAAATATTTACACTTGAAATGAATTAAATTTAATACTTACGTATATGTTTAAAGAGCAATTTCGAATATTTTGTATAAATAATGTTAAATATTTGATGTGAAAGGGCGGTCTTTGAGCTTTCACATATTAAACAACTTTATATAACCATTTTGATACGATATACATATAATAAACTTATATAATATACAGATAAAATATAGAGTTAGGTCATGTTGTAGTCAAAGTAGCAAAGTATAAATGTTCACTTATGCAAATCCATTGAGGTTTTCAGATTTTCAGTCCAGTTTAAACGCCAGGGATGGCCCCTAATCAAATTACAATGTCCAGAAATGATGCAGAACTGTACATATCCGTTGGCAAATTAAATCATTCTTTTCTTTTAGCATAATTAGACTAGCTTATAAACTTTGCTCTTCCAAAATAGTAGTAATACTCTGGTATATAACGCCATCATGGCCATCTCGTGTATGTGAATTAACCCCGAGTCGGCTTCACTTGATCTAATTATTCCATCCACAGTGAGGCATTAAGCTAAAGGCTAAATAACGCGTCTTTAATCTCACAACCGTGCACTGTGCTATCATCATCACCATCATCAGTAAAGCCCTTCCTCAAAAACCCACCATATATAAATTGTAATATGTTTTTATATTAAATTTTAACTTTTTTATTGTTGGAAAATTTGTTACCAAAGGAGGAAACAACAGTGTATATGTGTGTAGTAAAGGAATATAGATTGTAGCATTTAATATATTTGGCTGCCTTGCCTTTAAAGACGACGACGACACTATTTCAAACTCCTCTCTCGGCTTTTGGACAATAGGACTGTCCGTGTTTAGTTGAAATCGTAGTTATCGATGCGGAAATGAACAGATTGACAAACGTTGTTCCCGTTTGTCAAGCGAAACTTCCATTGTCACATCGTAAATGGTTCACTTGGATCAGTTTTCTTTTAGTATATAAGAGTAAAGTAATATCAGAAAGCTTATATCCATTTGATATCGAGCGGAAATACTGTTAATAAATATAAAGAGGCCAATAGAGAGAAAGGAAGAGAAGTAAAAAGGAACAGATACACATGCGAAAAAGTGAAGAGAAAAAATATAAACCAGCAAATATAAAATATCCGGCAGGAAATTTATCGGAAATGCGGTTTACATATCTCGACTTGTATTTATATCGAGGAGCAGATTCTGTATGCCTCCTGTTTCCTTTTTCCACCACCTCATCCCAAGTGACTAGTGCTGTGTGTGTGTGTACAAGTGTGCTTATAGCGAGTTTTACAACGCCCTTTTCCTGTTACATCTGAAATACACCTGATTTCCAAAATAACAAACCCACCTTCAGGCGAAAACCGGGGAATTTTGTACTAATCTGCATTTATTATTAGGAAAAGACTCACCCCTCCATCCATTTCGCATTATGTGCCCATGGTACTACTATTTCAATATTTTAATCTAATCTAATAGGAGTACTTTTTAATTAAATTTAGATTTTCCAAACTAGTACATAAATAAATATATATAACGTTTCTTAACATTATTTAATTGGTTTTATAGCAAAATATACAATATATTGACTTATTATTATTTAAAATGTTCATTAGAAACTTTAAAATGAATTTTAAAAAAATATGTACGAGATATTTTGTACATTTTACCATTAAAAAGTAATTAAATTTTTTTCGCCCCAATTTTCAACTTCATTTATATTAGGGCCGATTGCAATTTAAATAAATTATCTACTAATCATAAACCATGAATATCAAAAAAACAACAAAAAAAACGCTTATATAAATTTTTTTTTGAAAAATGTTAATTCACAATTACGAGTAAATTCAAGAAATTATTCAAGCGGTTTCTTCCGCTTGGAAGGATTTTCAACTATCCTCTCCAACAGTTTAAATTTTACTTGAAGTGAATGTGTATGTAAGATTTAAGACGTAATTAGCAGTCCAAAGTAAACACTAAGAGAACAGACAAAATGGGACCAGTGATGAGTTTTGGTCCAGCTTTTGTATACATATAAAGACACATATATATGTAGTTTAGAATTTTATGTTTCCTCAAGTATATCTAATAGCGTGACTGCCCACCAATCTACCAGATTAGCTAGCACACTAATCATCTGATGGCTATAATATTGTATCGAGATAACGGTCCACAACAATTTCTAATATGAGATAAAAATAATCACCACACAATATTACCTGCCAATATTAGGGATTAATGGCGAATATTGTTTCAATAAACGACGTTTTAAGCAGCAATACATCTATTGTGTAACAATGTTCTTAATCGTCCAATAATAGATAATTGCGACCATATTTTTATTATAATACAAAAGAAAAATATATTTAATACCAATATCCGATATGATGTAATAAATTTTTCCCGAAAAAACGATTTATTATCTCCTACTTATAAGATTCAATAAAAAAATGTTTTGTTAAAAAATAAAGTTTCTTTTTTTCGTTACAGCCTCGAAGGTATCAAAAACATTCAAATTTATAGGAATATCATCCAACCCTCTGAGGAATAAATCATTCACCACCAAGTGAAAAATAACGAAATATATTACGCACTGAATTTATCGACTAGTGCCCAAAACGCAAAAATCACAGCATGTCATAAAAATAGAGCAATAACGTTTATTGTTATCGGACATCCTCTAACAAAGATAAGAGTTTTTGGACATCTATTGTAGTCATCGTGTTCATTGCATCACTCTTCTTCCTTATCATTTATTTTAGAGGATACTACACAGTCCACATCTTATTTAATATATATGTCTAGAAATGGTCAAAAGAGCCCTTAAAGGACAAAACTCTTTCTTATTTATTTTGTTCGTAAATCAACTTTCATAACTTTTATTTCTTTGTAATTAATTGACGCATTAATGGCGGATTATTAAATTGAAACAGAAAAAAGTTTCAAATACACCAAAATCGTTAACTTTAAACTTAAATAATTAAAAGCGATGTAAATGAAACTTTTTTCTGTCTTTTAAATGCATAAACAAATAAAAATATAAGTAAAAGTTGTTCACAAGTTGATGTTATGGTCCGCATAAAACTTTTAAACTGTTGCTGAAAGTATAACAAGTAGGACTAAGTCTTTCACAACTATGTTAGACTTATAAAACTGAAAGTATTATTTTAACATTTTGTCTAACTAAATGGAATTTAAACGTTTTCCTCATTTATTCGATAATTCTAGTCCACTAGTGGCTAGTTTTTCAAAATTGGACAAATGACGCTTGGAATATTGGCGAAATGTAAAAAAATTAAGTAAAGTTCCATTTTCTATTATCCTTGCATTTTCTATTTGGGATAAAATGAAAGTTTTAGTTGAATTAAAAGCTGCAACGAGTGCAAAACTAACTATACAGAAAGTTTAATTTCTGTTTAGAACATGTGCAATGACATAGACGGCGGCGGCGTCGTCCTCACAAGAGACGACGAGGTCCTTTTCGATTAAAATTGTCAGAGCTAGCATATGCAAACACAGTGATATGTTAGTTTTCACCTGTCCAGCATATTGAGGTCAGCGACGTACGATATTTTGTGTTTTTTTTTTTGGGAAAAATAAAAAATTTCACCGGGTTGCGTCGACGTGTACCGCCCAGGATTGTGAGCGTCGGTAGCGCCATTGGCGTCGGCGGTTCCGCCTACAGACGCCAAAACCGTTACTAGAACACATTCACAAGAGCCGGGGGTGGAATCCTGTCAGGATAACGCCTCTCCTATTACTTAACACACACTTTTTACTACTTTTACTATACGATTATTTTATAATAATTTCTTATGTGGCAGTTTTTTTCGAAAAAATCATTTCTGATTCCTTTGGCCGAAACCGTTACAGACACAACTTGCTATTTTAAAGCTGAAAACTGTTTGGTACACTTTCTGTTTGGTTAGCTCGAAGTTAATCGACCCCTCGAAAAGTTTCCCAAACTTTTTCAGCATTAAAATTTGTAGGGAAAGTTGGCCAAATGAAATGCTCGGTGAAAATGTACGTATAGTTAGCCGACAATATTTTGTTAACTCACAATATACATTATGGTTTATGTTTAAAAATTAATTTTTACGAAAAAAAATTATTTATGAAATATTTAATAAATAAAATCGATAATATATAGGTGAAATCAATGAAAACATATAATAAAAATTACTGTATATAAAAGTAAACTACGAATATAAAAAGGCAATATTGAATTATTAAAATATTTAAATCGTTTAAAAGTAATAAAAGAAATATCGTAAAATTTAATATTCCTCCAACAATGAAATGTAAAATAAAGCAGAACAAATAATAAAAAAACCACAGAATCAATCGTAGTTTGTGGACACAGCAAACAGATATTAATATTTAACTGTTAGGGGGTGCTCCCTTTTCAAAAAGTGAATAGCCAATATATCTACTACCCCAACAGTTGTTCACTAGTGCAATATATCGTTAGTTCAATTTAATATAGAAAAAAACAAATAAAGCCAATATAAAATAGACTTAATATTCAGTTGAACAAATTTTACTGTTAATTGAAGCTCAAATAGCAAAATTTCATTTGATAATATAGCAATTTTGCAGAAAATTTTAAATACTAAACATAAACACAATAAATTATTGAAAATTATACAGGAAAAGCGCAACATATTGTTTGATTATCAAATATATATACATATATATGTATCTGCATGCCTTCCAGACGTTAAGTTTTCCAAATTGTCAGCTGTTTTGAACGGCTTCGCCTAACTAATTAATTCAACTGACCCAAACGTGATGGTTTACGAAAGTTAAACATCGATACACAAACTATATATATGTATATAGAACACACCACCAGTCCAGGTTATGCTTTTCGCTACTCCTATGTTGTATCAAATTAATTTATTTTTAATTAGACACGTCTGAAACACTAATTAGAAATGCTTAAGGCAAACTTTTAGCTAGAGAAGGCCTCCTTTATGGTCAAATAAATTCAAATACACACCCATCTAATATTCAATCAAACAACTTTATACATAATTTCGTTAACAATTTCATTCCATAATGTAAGCTCTCTCTTGTAAAACGGTTTATAATAAATAACTATACGTAATTGTAAGATTGTACATAATGTACGTCTTTACTGTTTTTTTTTTAATTATAAGTTGAAAAATTAAGCAAAAAGGAACGTCAATCAAATATATATAAATTCCAATAAGCAATTTTCCTTTTATAAAATTGAACAAGGAAAATGAGCAAAACAGAAAAATAAATATAATGTATATATCAGCAACAGAAAAATTCTTAAACGAAGTAAAGTTATTCAAGAACATATACAAGAGAGTGAGTCTTATAAGTATATATAAAATGTTCAGTGTTGGGTGGGTGGTTTATCCGGGTGGGCATCAATCGATGGGCCCCCTTTGGCCAACTTGCGAGAAACTTTCGATTGGATAAAATGAACAGGAAACGGCATGAAGTATGTATTTAATGTAGCGGAAAATAATGACGAATCGACGCTGTCTGTTGCTTATAACAGCTAATATGGGAGTCGTTTATTAATTTGGAGAACTGGGAAGTTCTCGACTGTGTTCATTAATAACGTTCTCACCTCTACGGTTCGCATTTCAAAAACAGACTAACCGTAAATAACTATTACAGATGATGGTCTCATACACACACACATACGATATTCCAACTATCTCTTCCGACACATTTCTTGTACCACCATAATTATTATACCACCATCATATATTATAAATATATAGCTAACGAGATGTGCAAAAGTTGTGTGCACAAACCTCTTGGGTGCACCTGTATACAAGTGTCCAAAGAACACTTCCTCTGCCAGTTAATTAATCAAGAGAATTAGTGTCGAACTGTGTTATTGTATTATATTCTAAAAATGTTGCACACGAATGTCGCGCCACTAAAATGCCAAAGAGTGAGAGTACGGCCCCCTAAGGAGAAAACTGCCAAAACTTTTCCAGATAAAATTGAATATGGATAAAACTAGAGAAGTAAAATTCTCAAGAGCCCACAGGCAATGTTCCATCAAATGTTAGACTTCATAATGATGACTACTATGTGGACAATATTGCAAACTGTTTTTCGTTAAATGGAGCTTTGTATATTTCAGTTAACAAGGATCGTTTAAGGGGCTCCGTTTAATAATTGAAGTAAATTTGATGAATAAACAAGCATCGTGTATGCACACACAGACGGTGTATGGCTAATATATATAGCACTACTTATATAAGACTTTGGGGAAATGTGTAGGACCGGAAGGTGATCCTGTTTCTTGAGAGAGTTAAGCCGGACCCCAGTTGCTCCCTGCTGATATGGGCATACAAGTTCAGAACTTGCCAAAGTTGGCAGTGTTTGAATTTGCGCCTCGCTTCACGCGAAATTCATGCGGGCCTTGAAACGTCAGCGATTGGAACTTTGTGTCTTAATGTTTATAACTTGAATTGTGTATATACTTTAATGTTGTCCTAACAACTTGCAACAATTTCCATTATACATACATATGTTATACCCATGTAGTTGATTTATTTATGACTCTAACAAATACAATAATTCGAAAGAATTTCATATTTGTCGCCAAATAATTACGAATAAAATGTATGAAAATTTTTAAAAAAATATTTGTTTTATTGATTAAATGATTGTTTTTTATTGAAGACATCCTAATAAAGTCTAATATGTGAGAGCTTTTTAATTTCAAAATATAACGTAGGTATTCAAAAAAATCGATTTTGAAATTTTCAGTTTTTTTATTTTCAGGGTCGAAAATTTAAATTTTGCAAATAGGGCCGTGTTTGGTATTGTTTATTATTAATTTGGGCATTAGTATGTCAAATCTGTTAACAGATTTCAATTTGGAGGTGTAGTTTTTGAAAAAATTGCATTTGAAAATTTTGTAAATTTTTGGTAAAAAAAACTCGGATAGAAAATTTTCTAGTCACAGTTTTTCTTTGATATTATACACGATTATTAATACATCCGCAGGCTTAATGATACATTTATTAAATTTAAAATATCTATCACAGGAGAAAAAGCATAGCCCATTTTCTGACTAACCAGCAAAAAAAGCATGTTTTTATAAAAGTGCCCATGAAATGAAAAATATTAATCGTAGAGGAAAACTAATAGTTTCATTAGATGCTCTGTTCCAATATCTATTAAAATGAGTGATTTTATTTACACTCATATACTTTAAATAAATATAATATGTACTCCAAAAAGAAAAAAAAAATAATTTAATTCAATACTTTTTTTCAACAAACCAAAAACTCTGTCCAAGTTGTATTTTGGGGGCATATAAGAACAATAATAAAATAAAATTACACTATTGAGGAAATTTTAAACGACTCAACTAAATTAAATTTTGTTTTTAGTATTGGCTTTTGTAATTGTGACACACAGAATTGAAATGACTTTATATATACGTATATATATTTTCACAAGCCCAATGAAATTAAATGAATGAAAAGAGACGAACGACAACAACAATAACAACAACGAGAGTACTGCAATGTTGGCGAAAAAAAAACACTAACTTGATTAAAATCGGAAACAATAAAGAAAAGTTTAACAACTTTCGTCACGCCTAAGTAGATGAAGAAATAAGGACATAATCAAAGTTTACATAAAAAAAGCTCGCGCCACTAAGATGCGTGATTGTAGAATATTTGTATGTCTTTGACTAAATAGCTTTTGGAGAACTCTATTACAAATTTATACACTTGGAAAATATCTTTCATTTATTTTATTTTTTATTTGTTACATTTTCTAAAACACGCTCTCTATTACTAAAAATCTTTTTTTTATGATTTTATTACAGTGCTTTTTTCGCAAGTTGTAAAACAAATACGAATAACGTATAATAACATCATTTTTATTTCAAAGCATGATAACAATCTCTCATATACTACATATAAAGTGAGGAAAAAAATGTAATCCGAAATATAATTGCCCAAATGCGGTATTCACCCTCGATTTGTAAGAATTCTAAGAAAGGGAGTTGCCTCTCATGCACATTTCCAATAAACATTTCCGATCCATACAATATAAGTAACGTATATAAAGTTTGATGATATTATAGAAAAATTAGAAAAAAAACGGTAAATAATATATGTATATGGCGTGGCACGATTTAAAAGGAGAACAAACGACAGTTTATTAGTATTATGAGTGACCCTGATTATAAAATGACATGAAATGGATTTGATTCCAACCCCCTGTGTGTTTATTCTTCAGTTTTGCCACTTGTGTCAAGTGCGACATTTCTTTTTTACATTTTCTAATTTCGTTTGACTCGTCTACCAAGCTCCCCCAGCCAATTTGCCTCCTTTTTTTATGTATTCCGTTGTTATGTCATTATTATTATTATTATTATTATCGTCGAAATGAGTACATACTTCATTGCCCTTTTCCCCTTTTTCTGTTATTTTTTCTCGCTTCCTTAAATCGTTAAAATTATTTACCAAAATGTAAGGAGATAAGCAAGAATTTGTGCGTTGGAAAAGAACATTCGATAAAGCTTTTTTTAATTAGATTAGCTTAACGGAAGACTATTTTTAATTTATTAGTTGTTAACCCTAAGATACCAGATTGGTCATAAGTTTTTGGGAAGACAACTTGCTGTACACGAGCAGAAAATGGCTTTAGATCTAAATATAACAAGATTTTCCAAACAGGTAGGTAAATGAGTAAACAGAGAGAGACCCTTTTGTATGTATATAATGTTAAAACGATAATAATTAAATTGAAATGAACAATAAAATTCCTGTTAAAGTTAAATTAAGAAATTAAAATTATGAAAACATTTTCTGTATATTATTATAAATAGAAAATTAATTTTTGTTACTGTTTTAATAGCGTGCCATCACGTTTTGTATATTTTACTGTAAACAACTAAAAATGAATTATTAAACAGCAATTTCTTATCACTCTTTATTATCTTATTACGATAATAAAGCATATAAATTTAATAATTTCATTTTAATCACATCTAAAATAAACCCAAAAATTTTGTATTTTATTTATTTCTATACTATATCTATGTATTACAAAATAAAAAGTTTTGCATATGGTTTGATAAATGATAAAAGTGAGAGCAAAAGAATGTACAAGTGAGAATATATTGCAAAGTTTCGGTGGTGGTGGTGCTTTAAGTCTTGGTGGTGCAGGTGCAGCTGGTCGTATGTGAGTTGGCAGGTGGTCCCCAAGGAGGTCCTTCCCTATGAATACAATATTTCATTAGAGAAGCCGGACATACGGGTCGCAGGAATAAATCTCAGACTGGTAGCAGTATGTACGGCACCCGCGGGTCAAATTCAACTGTCCTCGGCTCAGCTATTTCCAGGGCTTCACTGCTTCCACGACTCAACAAACATCGTCACACACCGTAACATTATCTTTTACAATATATATATTTGTTGCAAAACAAAAAGACGATTTTAAAATCGATTCTCTCGTACAACACAACTGATTTATTACTTCATAAAGTTATTGGAGGGAATTCCAAAATTAAGATTGAAAATCAATAGATTCAACACAAAATTGGTTTTTGCTGGTGATATTAAACTTTCTACAATACTATTACAGAAAAAATAAAAGCAAAATACACAGAGAATGGAATAAAATGAGAAAACAATTTGAAATTGCAGTAAAGTACAAACTCTATGTGGCTCTAACACACAGCAGCAGTGAATGGAAATCTTGTCGGGAGAGATTTAGTATAGAACACAACCTGGCCAAAAGGTAATTATCATCATAAAGTGGACTTTACGAGCACTCGGGGTCGCCGTAAAGGAATGCTTCATTTCGTCGGGGCCCCAAAACAAACATACGCCTTCTAGTAGAGTCCATGGTCCCTTTACACACCCTTTCGATCCCCTGGACAAACGCGCGCGCCCCACTTTCGTTACGGCACCCTCAAGAACAGACACGAGCCCCCAGTCCTACCCTCCCAACCCCCCAAGGACCACTCCGTACACCTAAAGTAATTATGAATGTGATGTATTCAGGTTCCTTTTTAACTTTAATACAGTTAAGACTACAACAGCACAGTTCTTGTGCTCTCTTCTAAATAATACTTGTTAAATTGTGTCTTAATTAAAAAATAAAATAGGAAAAATTTAAATGTGTAATACTTTGTAAGTACACAATAGGAATATACCGTTTTGCCTAATCGAATTACTTAAAATAATTTGAGCCACTTAGAAATGAATTTATGTTTCCCTTTTTAACTGGTCCCGCCAAATAAAAGAACTACTACTTCATCTGCGAACCTGCTCCGAGATAAAACACATTAAAGAAAGCCAAAACAAAGAGATGCCATCACTTGGGCGGAAAGAGTACGCACAACGCCTTTGGTGTTACAGGAAATTTAAGTGAAAAGTTGGATAAGACGAAATATTCGTACAACCAACCCTCCTAAAAACCTACAATTTAATTGAATTTACTTATAAAAATTATTATAAGTAAGTATGCATTCTTTTTCATTTAAATTCAACATCATGGAATTTCCTATAAATAGTCTCAACTGTTCTTGGATCTAAGAAATCATTCTTTTTTTTATTTATTTTGTACAGCATTCAATATTTTGCGGCAGCATCAATTACAATTTATTAGAATACATTTAGGAAAGCTACATTCCAGTTATAAGATATTAATTTTAATAGAAAGGAAATTGCTAAACGAAAACATAATGAAAAACCATTAGCATAAAAAAATTGCCTTTTTAATATAATTTCAACAACGATACTTGTACAAAGACTTTTATTAATAAAATTAACTTTAAAGACGAAATACACATTTAAATAATCCATAAAAGAATATAACTGGAAAACTAATTCTTTGGAAATTAAATTTTGAAAAACTTCAACTATCAACTAGTTTGTGTCCACTATTCAACGACGACGACGACCTCCTGTAGAAAAGAGGAAAGAATCTCGTGGGAAATAGAGTATTAGCCATCAGTTGAAACGAAAGACACGTTCCAAATAGTGCCCATATTCCCGAACATGGAAAACACGTAAGTGGACATGGGACCGATAGATACATCTATATATCAGCTCGCCAGGGGCCTACTAGTAAACATCTATCGAATCAAAAGTGCTATGCAATGTCTTCCCTTGTTGCACTGGTCAGTATAAACCCTCTTTTCCCTCTTTCTCTCTCTGTGTTTTCCCATAATATCCCATCTATACACACATACGTATATATATATTTGTGTACAAGTTACAAATAGACTGATGGCCAGTAGAAATGACAAGCATATATGATGAGGGCATTTGTGAATGTCAAAACTCATGCATATGGAAATACATAGAGATATGAGTGTTTGGGTTTTCAGTATAATCAGGTATGCAGGAGAATTTTCTCGGGAGAAATACAAATTTGATTGGATTGGAGACCAGCTAGCAGGAGAGACTGGAAATTTTCGTCTAAAACTTTTACAATAGCATTAGAATAATTATCGAACACAAACATATCAACGTATACAATAATAACATAGAATTACGTATGTTTTATAATGGAAAAATGCGAAAAAACAAGCTAAAATGGTACGAGAAAGTTTTTTTGTTAAAAAGCTGGTAATAAAAACAAACATAAATTATATTAAAGGGTTTCAGTAATCTCAGTAAGCAATTTAAGGCTGATTTAAAGGACTACTTTCGTAAAGACTTCGATGAAGGGAGAGTAAGTTTGTAAAACAGTCTCAAAGGTATCATAATCAAAGTGAGGTCCACTAATGTATGCAAATGTCCTAGTAGTGGATTTTGCACAATATTGTGTGTATGTGTACTGTTACCACAGTTACTACTTCATTAGCAAACTCTAACCCCTGTCTCGTTCCTCAAAACTATATAAGCCCTTCAAACATATTAAATGAGTTGTTCAAGATATGGTTACATACAAAACTAAAACACATTGTTTAATTTGTATACATTTTATTATTTATACAATTTGCAAAAAAGTTATTGTGTAAATATGCCAATTGCAATTTCATATAGGGGTGGAAGATGAGTATAGTATAATGTAAGTTTGTCAAAAGTGTTGAAAATGTGGAGGTAATGACTTGTAATAATCGTTTGTGTCAGTGACACAAATCTGTCTTCGTTTCGACCCTTATGAAAGAACGTCAAAAACTTTCGTACCACATTTATGAAAAAAAGAAACCGATAAAAAAATTATATAAACTATATCAATTATAGAAAATTTCTCTGTATGAAAATAAATATATTTATTCAACTACAATAAAGTTAAATATAATTTATGTAATGAATATAATTTCAAAGAAGAACGATCATTAATAATTTAACTATCCCCTATATATAAATTTAACGAAACATATAAATAAATATAGTTTTTCTCACAATAATATAGAGTTAAAACTTTAACTATTTAAAGAGCTTAATGGGTTTACCAGCCCCCTGTAATAAACTATAAATAAAAAAGTAGCATATTTAATTTATTTATTTATTGTTTAAAATAATTTACAAAAAAAAATAAAACTAAATATTATAGGTATGCAGAACACAATGAAAAGTAATTATATTAAATAAAATATGTCGTAATACTTCTTCGTTGATCGGTTTTAATATAAATTAAACAAATATTTAGTTATCAACAAATATTTTTATAATAAGGCACTGTTGCACAGCACCTGTTTCACTGACCACGTTCGCGATAAAACTAAAATATAATAAAAATAGCAATGTAGGAATATATTAATAAATAAATGTTTTTAAATCGGTTTTGATACTTTTATTTCTGTATAAAAATAAATACATTTAAACTGCAATAAAGTTGAATATAATTTTTTAATGAATATAATTTCTTGGAAAAACATTAGTCATTAATTCGACTATCCGTTATACATAAATTCAGGGAAACATAAATAAATAGATATATACGTATGTATAGTTTACACCTGCCAAATACTCTAAACACCTTACTAACTACTTCCACCTACATCTCTCTACTTTTACGACAGTTCCTAACACACATTATCCTGATACAACTAACCAGATTTACAGACATTGCTTCGACGATTTAGCCTTTACGTCAAACTTACATCTCTTGTGGTATTTTTCGGGTTAGGGACGTTTCTCATTGGTTTCCATGTGTGTAAAAGGGAGAAGTAAACGTTTCTAATTATACCATAAAATAAGTGAAGATGGGGTGGAAGGTGTACGTGCTAGTTCACTTTAATTTATTACGTATGTTAATGGTATTTGAATTCGTGCTGGTATATGGAAAAGTTTCAAAACTTTTCATCCCAAAAATAAATTTCAAATAATGACACAGAATTCCATTTTAATTATGGATATGTATATACAACAGTATGTAGGTAATACCAACATATATTCCATAATTATATGTACATACCTGTATATTATATTTTATTAGAAATAAAAAGAAAACCTTTTGTGTATAATATTCTTTGTTTTTTGTCTTTTGTTGTGTTAAAAGAGTGTCGTATTTCCCACGATCTACAACTTTTCAGTGATTGCATATCGTTTGTGTCGCGTGACAAATAACAGTAAAAACAGAATAAGGGAGGATGTGCATTGTTCTAAAATTAAAAAATAAAAACAACATTCACAAATAATGGTAATAGATATAAAACGTAAAATAAAGACAAAAAAATAAATATATCTATCCAAGATAATGACTACTAAATAAATTGTTTGTCACAATAATAGACAAACCACCCTCTCACAAATATTATATAATATCATCGTTTCAACGAGTACTGTTATATCAATATTATATTATTATATTTTCGTGATTATAGCCTCTTCACTGAAATAACAACAACAGAAAAATTCTGCTACAATATACAATTTTGCCCATTTAACTGTAATTATGGTTCTATTTTTAAATCACAGCTTTCGAATAGAAAATCTTTTTTATAAAAAATTCATACAGCCTATTATTCAATAACAGATAAATTAGAGTATTATTAATTTATAAATTATTGTACTAGTTAGTTAGTAAAATTTGTGGGGCTGGAAAGTTTTCTTTAATAAATATAACAATGCGTGGAATTGTCAAAGGGGCAAGTTTGTACAAGAATAAGGAATTATTACAGTATGCGACTCATGTGTCACTGATGTCCACGTATATAAGAAGAAATCCAGATAGTATTATAGTGAAAACCATCCAACCCTAGTTCGTCACTAATATATATATACCACCTTAAATAGAAAGTTGGTTAAGACGCCCTCCCCAGAAGTTGTTCAAAGGCATAGGAGAGTTTTCATCTAAGAAACAACACACACACATCTATATATATACAACATAGTACCTGATCACAATTCCAACCGCAACTCCTTTGGCCGCGCATCTTAGCAAGTTAAGACGGTGTGGCTATGGCGGTCTGGAGGCCAAAGACGTGCCCTCCAACAGCACACACTATTCACATACAAGCCCCGAAACTGGCGGCTGCATAAATACATTCGGGATGTGCTTGGCTGCCCTAGCAGGTTTCAACCCTTCAGGCCGCAACAGGCATTAACAACTTCCTTATATAAGAAGAAACTGCCAAATGACTTATTCAGGTTCTTGTTTAGAATCGCAAAGTAAGCGCATACCCTACTATGTATACACGGTCTTATTAAATTGCGGCCAACGTGTATTTTTTTGTTAGTATTCATGGAGTAAGAGGTTGCCTTTAAAATGCAAATAGATAAAGGAATAGTAGACGAAACTAAAACTAAATTACCAACGCAAAAAAACAGCATGTTATTTACATTTTAAGAATAAACTGTTGTAATCGTGATATTATGATGTTTTGATCGAGCAGTGCTTATTGTTTTTGCTCCATTTGTCGCCAGATCTGTAGCTGTTCGTCTTTATATAGAGTGATTATTAACGCAATTATATTCATGACTGGTTCCCAAATGAATTTGCTACTACCATTTTGGCTTTTGTACTATATTAGACATATATATGTATGTACACAAACAAACTTGATATATACACAAATGGCAACAAACGGCAATAAAAAAAATCAATGTAATATAAATATGACGATAATATAGTCGTAAAATTCATGAATTCCTGAAAATGTCTATTGGTTACCATTACCACACATCAAAATTACTCATTTGTCGTCTTTTTTTACGATAATGGATTTTTGGGTTTCAGTCAAAACAAAAACATTGTATATGATTGTTTTTTGAAATCAATTTAACATAATTGAATGCTATATTATATACTAAATTGTATTTATACGTCTGTATTTGAACCATCTTTAGACATTTCCATTACGTTCGAATAATTAAATGTTTTAAAGTGTATTGTGTATTTATCAGTTCCAAACAGACATTTTCTATTAATGGTAGGCCACCTTTGCCGACGTCTTTCGCAAATTAAAATGACTTATTGCTCCTCTTTTGGCTCTCTCTAATACATATATACGACAACACAATATAGAATATAATGGCAGTAATTTATAGAAAAAAATTTAGAACAAGTGTATAGTAGATGAAGGGGGATCGTTTTCGCCTTTGACTGTATTTGTGGGTAAAAAAATATATATATAACGGATCTTGCTTTTAACTGGCACAATACGCCACTCTAATTTATTATAGTGTGCGAGAGAATGTAAGTCGACAAGTGACTTAAAGAGAAAGGCTTTAAATACGAGCTCGAAAACAAAGGTTTGAATGTTTTCAACAACACCATGGGGTTGGATCTTTCAATTGTATTTTTGATTTATACCTTTCTTTTAATTTTAATTCACTATATAAAGACACAAATTATAATTGTACTTTACTGACATTAATAAAAAATTACCTCATTTTCTTTAAACAAGATTCCTCTGTTGTAAAATAAGTGAAATTTAACAAAGAGAGAGAATACAATTAGTGATTTGTGGGTGGTTAAAATAAACTGGTTTAAAAATTATATATAATTAAGACATGGCTTCTTAATATTAATTTGTAAGAGGGGCGGTTTTGCTGTGTGAGGTGGTTTTTGTTTAGTAAGAAAATTCAGTAATCATTTAAAGGAATATATAACAGGCCCAGCAAGCGGTCCCGCGGATTCATTGCTGTAATTTTGTTCGCGTTTTAATTTTCATTTTCACAGAAACCGTTTTCTTCTCACTCGCCATGATTGTTAATTAATTAATAAGTTAAAAGTGGAAGAGAAGGGTTGCTTGCTGTTCTTTACGGTTAGTCGGTGCAATTTGCTAACATTATTAAGAGGAACGATCCAACCATGCTTTCTGTCTCTCTTCAATTTTCATAAAAAAACTCCCCCTGATCGGACCATCTTCATATATAAACAAGTCCAAAGAATCTGTACAGTTTATGGTTTCTGTCTAGATTTCATTCTAAACGTTCATAGGGCGTGTAGAGATAGATTTGACTCGCGTATTTCATTTTAAAAGTATTTAGAAATGTTCTTCGTCGCTCCCCCCAAATACAAATAAATAAATTGGAATTAAAGCTTCAGTAAATCAAAAACTATATCCGAAAAGATTAATCTACACCGTTAAAATCAGAATACTGTTTAGATTAAGTAAAGAAAGTTCGCATAGGGAAAACACTTTTAATTATGCTTATAATCCACAAGGTATTTTATAAGGAGAATGACGAAAAGCCACAACAAAACTGAAAGAGAAAACTTTCTAATAATAATATACATCTTTTGTATATAAAACATCTTTAGTTATTCTGGTCGCAAATTTAATTATATATAAAATATAAACATTCACTCTAGGTCATCAATAAGTTATTAATAATATTTTCAAAATTGGGAAAATACAGGAAGCTTTTATATTGAAACCGCAGTGTATATAATGAAAACAGAAAAGAGAGCATCAACTTCTTCTATATTCAACATCAGTAAGGCACAGAGAGATGTTGTACTTTTGTTTTTGTTTAGCCACCCCGAGGGGGCAAGATGATGCCTCTCACGAACTTCCATGTTGTTGGATTAAAAGTTTTACCATTCACTATAGCTCAACTTACAGTCCAACGGTTTTTGTGTGCATAGAATGCGTTTTGGACATTACTAAGAAAATTAACAAATACGCTCACACTCGTAATAGTTGTTTTTAGAAAATTAATTTACAGACATATAGGTTTCGTTCTCAATGGAACAATTTAAACGCCAACGTATAACTAGAAAAGATTTTCGATACAGGCAATAAAATTTGATAAGAGACTATGTTACAGTGTAATAACAATCCAAGTCAGGTGTTTAGAAGGCAATTGAAATGTCACCTTTTCGAGACACACGGCCCACTTACAACTCTCTGGTGATAGCCGGAAATAGGCTCATATATTTTCTTTTTTTCACCATAAATCCATGAAATGATCACATTCTTATATATAGCAAAAACGTTGGCAAAGTGAAACTTGTAAGCAATTTGCGGGAATGTTTTCATTGCACCGTCTCTGGGGGATGTGTTCTTACAAAATATACACTCCGTATGTGTGTGAGATTTTTTATTACTATTTTCATAAAAATCACGAAAAACACGGTGGATTTGTATTAAAAATTAGCTTTACTGCTTTTTACGATTATACTATTAGATTTAGAGAGTGCAAAAAAGTTTTGAGCCGGAAACTAAACTGAATTAAAATAAAAAACGTAGAAAAGCAAACCACAATGCTAACTAGGACGTATTCACGTATTTTTTTTAAAACCTATACTATATTGGAGCATGAAAACTTTTTATATGTGAATGTTATCGTACATATAAGTACGTATATGGTTGAAACTGAAATGTCAAGAACATGTATCATCTGCCATGTACATGGTAGAAACGTCATAAAATTTAATTTAGAGTATGTCGAGGATATACGTTTAACAGCAGTTATTACATCGTAATATTATATACGTTTACCTCAAATTTGTCGATAGAATACCAAGAAATTACGGAAGGGGAACTGATTATATGAATTTGCCATTTACATGTTAATTATAATATACAATATTATCGCACATTTGTACATTAATGGGAAATGTAAGGAAAATTTGTATAAATAAAAGAATTCATATTTAGATTAATATACTTTATTTTTTCCTATTTTCATATGTAAGAGCCTTGAAGCCAAATTAAATCGAAATCACCTGCATCTGACATACCCCGCAAAAATGCAATTATTTATAAACTAACCATATATACATATACAGTGTCTGACAAATTCATTAACTTGCTCCAGAAGTCAACTTTATTTTCCCAAAAAAAAAATCTGTAAACAATTACCTACGAAATTCAGAAAAAGTTTAAAACTGTTATCGATATGTGCCTATTATTGGTTATTCATCAAAATTAACTTTTTCTTCCTATAACATATAAATTTTTTCATGTTGTTTGGAAAGTATAGAGTTATATATTCCGAAAAAAAAAAACTTAAAATCTTAGAAAAGATTTCGAGCTAGGGGAAAATTTATGACCATTTTCCAGGGAAGTAGTAGCTGGGATAAAACTCGATATAAAAGTGGATAACATGAGAGAAGAGGGAAGGTCAAATGTTTCGCGAAGCGTACTATCCCGGTTCGGTTTTTTTTTCTTTTGCTTCTTGTAAATGTAGTAGAGAAACGAGATTTATTATTATAATAACTACATAATAATGTTCTGTGCCTCTATTCAACGGTAGTTTTATATATTTTATTGCGATTTTTTATGTCTGATTCACTTATGTATGTTATAAATTATTTATAGTTTATTAGTTTCCTTAGACTTTGTATACACACTATATTAAATAATCCCGAAATGAAGAAAAATTACAAACGTAATTATCTAAATACATAATATAGGTAGGCTTTACTAATACGAGTAAAGTGAAAATGTAAATGAATTATAAAACTTCAAAGATACAACTTGGAAAAGCTTAACCATGCAAAGAGAAAAACATTATTACATATTGAGCGAAAAGAGAGAGAATTTTCTCATTGAGTCCCCTTTTTCCTGACGTATATTTACAAAATGTAAAGCTTAATGGTGAAACCAGAGAAAAACATAAAGTCGAGAGATCCTCACACGTTTTAACCTTATTAACTGAAACAACACATACGAGCATCCATTGCTTTACTATATCCACCACCCGCGCACCACCGCCCCCACACACACAATATATATGTAGGATCTGAAGAACAAAAAGGGAATCAAATCTCTCTCAGAGAGGCAAAAACAAATCCCTGAATTTAATTAATGACGTTTTGAGATGGAATGCTTTGTACTCTGACGACTAGAGACCCAGTCCGAGAGTGGCTAGGTTGGCTTTCTGCCTTTGAGAGAGAGACCGTTTGTCTAAGCAATCAATTCAATTATACTAAAGAATGATTGTGAAACGATTCGTTTGACATGAGGCCTCACATACCTCCACCTAACCCCGTGTATTTGGTCCAGTTGGACTTTTCAACATTTACAATACTGAATTCCATTGTATGTTCCACATGTAATAAATACGTTGCATATTTTCATCGTTTATACCTACATATCGGTAAGTTTTGTTGTAATTGTTGTTGGGTATTTTATGTGACTTACATAGCATATGTTATTTAAAACTTTCAGTTAACTTTTAACAGCATTACGTATTACATTTGTTCTATGTTTACAAGTATAAACTAAATTAAACAAAAAACAACTTTTTAGAAGCATCTTGAATACTCGTTGGGACTTGTTTATATTTAGAACGAAGGAAAAATATTGAAATATTCACCTGACTGTAACTTGTAAAATATATACAAGAAACTTGTCAAAATCATCAATTAATTTGGAAATAATAAAAAAGCTCACATAATTACAGCTACACCTATAATCGGATTTTAATCTGAACTATTATATCTTGGTTTACTAAAATTCAATAAAACTATCATGTACAGAATCAACCTACATCATACAGCCATACAATAATTCTTCTGTTGTCTTACATGCAGGACGCTTTTGGTTTACGGATTTTCTAGAAAACCCATTTTGCTATTGTGTGGTCGCTCATAAAAGGGGTTTTCGTACACACACAGAGTTGTGATTTTCTTATATGTACACATGCACATAGGCAAAAGCCTTACACAACACAGTTATATTCAAAGGGGTAAGCCTTTCTCGCGTGGTTTCAATTTACAATATAATTTGCTAGACACGTTAACATGGATTTTCCCTTCTGGATATTGTTGAATCTGGATATTTTTTCATTGTATTAAAATGAAAACAATAAAAAACATTGTACAATTGATTGTAACCATGCATTCAATTATTGGACTTGTGATGATAAAACATTGACCAACCAAATAGCAATTATGTTTGCTGATGGAATGAAGTAAAAGGGTCAGTATTGGGGGGCTTTAAAGAGAGGAACAGGAACAAGTCAACACTATTACGTAAAGACACACACACACACACATACTGTATATACGTCCATGCATCCGTATATACACAAAGAAGGGTTGAACTGGGTGCCGAAACCTCATCCGTCATCCCTCTTCATCGAGCAGCCGTGGCTTTGGTGACAAATAGCGGCTTTGTGCTAGCCCCCGACAATGGCTACTTGACTTCCGGGCACTCAGCAAAGCGTTTGCTACACTTCGTGATTAAATCGTGAGACACACAACGAAAACCATATGGCTGTCCCAGAACACAGACTGCTCCTTATGTTATTGTTGTACCAACTACCACTACACTCTTAAACAAACATATAATACTAGACGGTCCTTGATAAGTCTTCATCCAAGTTCCAAAATTGTTTCACAACAAAAATGCCAAAATTTTAATTAATACATATATGAATTGTTTGCTATTCGACCCAAAAAATAATAAATTAAAGGTAATACAATAATAATAAGTAAGTCCAATGTACATTAATCACAAAATGGGATTCGAATGGCTTATACAAAGGTATAAATCTTAAGATGTCCCTAACAGGATGTAAACAATAGAGGTGAAGAACCCAGGCCACCTAGACTACCATAAATATCTTGAATTTGTAATCTGGCACTTTGCTTAGTTCGGCTTCCGCTTGAACGCGTACATTCCTCCTATTATCATCATCTCGAGATGCTCGCAAAACTTTATTATAACACTGATTCAATAATGGTGTGATCATTGGCATCGAAAGGTATTTTCCATAAACGCGCCTTTCACACACTTACAATTTGCGCCCTTCGTCGTCTTTCTCTCTTGTACACAATTTTGACTACTATTATGTATATGCGGTGTGATGGTTTCAAACATAATGGCACACCATCATTTCAAACGAACTGTATTTAATAAATTGAATACCACTCTGTGTGTTGAATTCTTGATAAAAGCCACAATTAAGTTTACTATATAATGACGTATAAAAGTAATTCGAAAAAAAAAACACCTCCATTATATATTAAAGTGTAATTTTAATACGTTCTGGTGGCAGCCAGTTAATTAAGTAGTTTTTAAAAGTAATAAATATTTCATAAATTAATTCTCGTCACAGAGTGACCTTTCTGAGATGTTAATATGGGGGTGAGTTTACTACATATAGGTAGTAGATAAAGAGGGAAACCCAACAGATATACGAACCAAGTGAGAAAATTGTACAGAGAGAGAGTAAATTCAGGCACACAAAATACGAATAGGTATAGTTGTAATGTAAGGGTTAGTTTAGTACTGCTGGAGGGTTATATAAAATGCAAGCTCCACTGAAGACATAAGAGTTGTAATACTACCAACAGGACTCCTACATAGGGCCCTATCTAGGGCCAGGAGCGTTGATAATGGTTTCGGTTACTAGAAAAGGACCAGGATAATAAGTCAGCAGGAATTTGTTAGCGATTTACACTGCAAGAACTATATATAGAAGGGAACTTGAACTTGTATTATATGGTTTCACCCCTTTGAAATGTAGAGTGAAAAGTTATATATGAAATTTTTAGTTTAATTACCAATGTTAATCTTTTTCTAACTTAAACCACTATCAAATGCGAAATAATGGCTATTTCTAATTAAAAATGTCATTAATTTAAAGAAGATTAATTTGAATTGTATGTTTTTTATTTTAAAACTAATAAAATCAAATACTGTACATTTAAACAAGCCATAATTACATCATATTCCCAAAACGCATCATTAGAGCATTAAATGAAGCGTCAGATAATTCGAAAACAAGACATTTACTTCCATCTACCGTTAAATGGATGAAACAGAGGCGCCGCGACGCACAGAAAATTACCGCAAAGTATCGAAAACAGAAATGTTTTCTTAAAAACAATTCGTACAAGAGCAATTTTTTTCACAAAATTATTGATGTACGAAGAAAACAAAAAAATAAAAAACAAGATAAAATTCCTACCTTTTTTGGAGGTCCGATGCTGTCATATTTTCTGCTGTATCCCGGATAAGGACGTTCATTTCTGGATGTGGATGGCATCTCCAATAAATTTTCAATGGAATGACTTTGACGCTTTTGTCTACCAGAACTTGTACCGCTGTTATGTGCCATTTTCTCACTATAAACCAACTAAATCGTAAGAGATTTTTTGACTCTAACAAAAATTCTAAATAAAACACATATGCAAATACATACTTCAAACTGAAATCATCTACGGCACATATATTCATATCTACATATAGAAGAAGCACAATATATAAAATCGATACCTTATTACGAAACTTTTCCAAGTAGTTTAGAAAAGTTTTATAAAACAATGTGAGTTTGATATCGCGGTAAACAACCGAATACTGATTAGGAGGAAACCGATGCCAGGAACTTTATTGCTTTTTCTTTCCAAATTTACGATTTGGCATTTTTTTCAACAACAATAATAGCATTATCACACATTTATATATGTATGTAGAAAAAAAATTGAATCAGTTTGTTTGTAAGAAGCTAATTATACTGCAATCCAAACTATACAAGTAAAATAAGTGTTTTAAGTAAATTGATGATGATGGGAAAAAGTAAATAGAATTTATCTTATCCATTTCTGTGTGTTGAAGTAAAGGTAAACATGACTAAATATATAAGTATATACAAAGGGAATGAAGTGAAGAACAAGCAAAAAGTTTAGAACCGTAACAGAATAGGAGCCACAAAGACGCTATATACTTTGCAAACTTTCTTGCCCGTATATCTAAAAAGAAGCAAGAAGAATATTAAGCTGAAATACTATAAAAGGTATTGTGCCATTTTTTTTCTTCCTTTTCTTCACTCCACCTGGAATTCTTTATATATATTATGTATTTCCCCTCTTTTCTAATAATGGTGCTGAATTCTTTAACATTATGTGATGAAAATGATTTTTTTTCAGTGTGAAATAAAATTTGTCACAAGATTTTCTAATTCCAAGAAGTAGATACCAAAAATATATATTTATTTGGCCTTAGCTATATATATAAATTTTATGAAAGGCACGTGTTCCAATAAAAAATCATTAAAAATGTAACGTTGGAAGAAAAAAAGGGAAAACACTAACAAAAAAGTTTCATTCGATATCTATGTACATCGTACTGTGAGGGCTGGAAAAAAGTTTGGAAAAGTTTCATGAGTTTTACTAAGTCGACCCTCTTCCCACCCCCGCGCCATCACCACAAACAATAAGGGAGTTATGGAAGAAGTGTATATATGTGCAATGACGAAGAACACCGAAAAGAAGTTAAGAACAATAAAACGGAAATACGATTTCATTACAATCTTTTACATTCTTTTTCCTTCATTTTCCATTTTCCTATGTATGTATTATATTAACAGGTGGATGGTGTGTGGAAAAATATTTTCACAACTTAAATTCACCACCCATTTAATTACCAAAATCCGAATTATGGTGGCTTTTTCATTTAATTTTCCACACATTATGCAAACAATAAAAAATTCATCAATGTCGAAAACAAAAAAGACAATTAAAGAAAAAAATGTTTAAAAAGAAACAATTGGAAAATTGTTTAAGATGGTGAAAATCTACAAAATATAACATATTAGACAGTAATGGGAAAAACGATGCGACTGAATAGAAAATAAAGCACATAATTCATGATTCATCTGAAATTCACTCGATTTAGTGAATGTGTGTTTATGTGTACCATTTTGCAATTGCCTTTACGTCGGCGGTTGGCGGCCACATGCACACACATTCACAAAACCGCCCCCGCTCCAAACATAACCTACGAAATTGTAAACACAACACAATTGCTGTTTAGAAAGTTCGCATGCATCTCGTAATTCTGAACTTTCAAAAACTATTTTACTAACCTGATAGATTTGGTCAATTGTATTTGATTGAAATGATTATTTTACGTGCACATCCGGCCGTCCAATACAACTTAACAATTTGTTTTACAAGTTTGTTGGAAGTTATTCGACAATGAGATACGGGGGGTAGTAAAGCGCGTATAAAAAACTTTTACGAGACCCCCGGTCTCTTACGGGCATGATCCAATATGGTAGAATTTCCACTGTTATAAAATTGTCTGTGCGCAACGCTCGGTATAAATCAATAATCCACCGACTTGCTTATTATATTCTTATATATGTACTTACTTTTTGTGTATTTTTACTTTTATTAAACTGATTAAACCTAATCATGACAAATTGTATAGTTTTTCAACTTTTCCAATACAATATACATTGTTTAATACATTTTCTTTGTATCAATTTTCACAATAATCGCTGTACACTTTTTATCAACCACTTGTAAATTTTCGTTAAGTTTCCTGTTGAATGGGAAAACGTGCGAACTTGTGTGCTCTTTAGCCGGAAAATGCTGCAATCTTTTCAACTTAACTTTTTTACCGTAATTTATTAATCGCTCGCATCAATCAACAAAAAAATCAAACGGTCCCCTTTACTGTGTAATAGTTTTATTGAATTTCCATCAAAAGCTGTTTTTTGTGGGTAAACACGATTTAATAATAAAACGATTATAGTATATAAGTTTTGAGATGAATTCATCTATAAAACTGCATTTTATTTTACTAAACTTTTCTCTGTTTGGGAAGTTGTTTGAGAAAATATTTGAGGAAGGAAAAGTTTGAACGCATGCGTTCTTTTCTTTTGAAATAAATAGAATTGACTTATTTATATCTGCATTATTGTGTCAAACTAATTTCAGAACCAAAACATCGAATCCCATAACAACTATATAATAAATTATTAATTTCTAATTAATAACACATTATATTTAAGTACAAATTTAGTTTATTTAACGTTTCATGTATGAATTTTAACTATGATAGTATGTTGAATTTAATTATAAAACATGAGTTGATGGTCTTTAAAATTTCACACTTTGTTTTGCAATTTAGAAATTTGGCGAATGCGCTCAAGTTGCGGCCATGAACGTATTAAAAGCAATTAAAAGTATTTTAACGTCGTTTAATTTTTACTTTTTATTTTCGTATCATCTGTAATTTTCGTTATGTAATATACAAGATTTGTCAAAAATCAATTTATCAAATAATACTGCTATGCAGCTTTCGCATCGCATTATTCAATAAACGTAATAACTGAATATCATCGCAGAATATTAAACGCAGGTCATATATGAATGGATTTTTGTTTTTCCTAGACAAAATTGATAATCGTAACAGTGGCGATATAGAATGGCTTTTAGAATTCCTTCAAGGATATGCTGATGTGGAATTCAAGGCAATTATCCCTTTCAACGGACGAGCTGTATTAGCATTAAGGAATGCAATTACTAAGTGTCTATTCTGTTTAACCCTTCACCCCAATGGGAATATGTTTCCGTATCGTATCCTTTTGGTTCTGTATACGCTTATTGGAATTAGAGAGTGTTTTCCTGAAAAATGAGCCACTCTTCAACTTGTAACTTATTGTCAATCAATTAATTGCACAAAGACCCATAAAATACGTCTGTAGAGAGAAAATTTCCAAGAAGAAAATTGTTTATCTCTTTACATTCACTTCTCAGAAAAAAAATTAATTAACTATCATGAAATTAAAAGCTTTTTTAATACCTATAAAATTAATCTGCGCTTTTACATGAAAAATACTTTAATTTTAATAACAATTTAAATCAATACTGTGTTTCAACCTACTTATCTTAAATGCTTCAACCTTTTATAATTATTAACTGCGTGAAAAATTTCCTAGGAAAAAACGTTTTTCCTAATAATAATTTAGTTTTAATTATCATACTTATAACAAGATAAAAAGCTCTGTGGAAGCAGTACATCAAAGGAAAATATAACATTATTTACTAGTATGTTTGTTACATGAAAATCCTGAAATAGAATAATCTATTCTTTATGTTATTGTAGTAGTTTTATGATCGATTTAAGAGTTATTTGACAATTCTGATTTAATGTACGTGTAGTTTAAAATTAAATATCACAAGGATTGTCTATTTTTACAGTTTTCACACACAGATAAGAATAATCTATAATCCAGCTTCCTGTTTTGAAACTATGTATACATTCATGAAAATCTCATTAAGTTTGTACGATGTCTACAGGACCTAGAAAAGGTTAAATTTACGCAATCGTAGTCATTCTGTTAATATTCATTAGATAAATATATCGTGGTTGGTTTTGCAATTGCAACTGCATTTTCAAACCACATTTCTGGATTTAAGCAATATAAAAGCTTGAGTCGAAGTATTGCACAATGAATTTTTATATTTGAGGACAATAATAGCGCTGAATTCTCTTTTATGATTAAAATGGGTACGAACACTTAAAATAAAACTCAAACTACTGAAATAAATTTATTAAACCCATATATATTATATATTTAACAAATCACAAACTAATCTTATCTATAATGCTTATTATGATCTGTAAAACAACAATTCAAATTAAAATATGAAGAAATTATACATTTTCTTGGAGTAAATATAAACACCCAAAAAATAAACATATATGTATACGCAAATCTAATTAAAATATTTAATAAAACAGTTTGATTTTATTAAATGATATTACAATATTAGCTATAATATACAATAATTTCTTCAATGGAGTATAAAATGTTAACATTCAAATTTATATATTATGTATATGATTATTTATCATTGTTATTTATTTTTCCATATTTCTTATACTAAAAAAATCACACAGCTCTATTCTAAAGCACATAAAATGTATATAATTTTATTTATGGTTGTATAATGAATACAAGAACATATTTTTTACTTTTAAAATTCTCTATAAAAGTTGAGATATCGCTTTAGAATTGGCGGTAATGGTAATTCCTGTATTTTAGCTTTCATAAATTCCGTATATACACTTTCATACATTCTCATTTCCGGTTTACTATTATTATCAATTTTATGTTCATCATCCCTATTTTCATTATCACTACTACTATCTGTTGTAATTGCATAATTTCCAATTTTTCTCATTTTAATTATCGGTTTATGGAGAAGAACTGATTTATTATCACGTCTTGACTTGTATTGACGTTTACTTTGCTTGTCACCATCATCTTCATCGGCGTCCTCTTCTTCATCATCATCATCATCGTCATCATCGCTACTAGAAATCATCTTCCTGACAAACGATAAATCTTCATTATCAGATTCAGATGCAGATGGAATTTCATCCCCTAAACCACTATCGAATTTTTCCCGTTTTGTTTTCTTCTTCATCGATTCACGATTCATAATTCTACTATTTCCTGGCAATGGTTCATCTTCGCTGTTCTCTTCCTCCTGTTCATTTGTTGTGGATTGTTGTTTTTCTTCAGTATTATCACGTTGATTTTCACTCCTTAACACATTCAATACATCATTCTCAAATTCTTCTAAATCTAAAATATCGTTGCAAAACGAAACCAATGGATCCTGATTACGTGTACTATTATTAGATTGTGATTGTTGTTGTTGTTGACGCTGTTGTGTATTACTATTATTTGGATTATGTTCAATTACGGCCGTCACTTCAGTCTCAACACTAGTAGCATTTTGTTTATCATTATTCTCATCAGTCGATTCATTATTTGTGTCTGTTTCCATTGCTTCTGTCGTACTATTTCTATCGCTCCTATTACTGCCATCTTAAATTAAACAACAAAGCCAAATATATTGATAGCAGCTTGTAATGAGCACTATATTTAATTAGCAAATTACGTACAAGCAAATGGAAAACAGCATTTTGTTGGATTGCAGTTCGGGTTTCATTTTCGATAGAAATTCAATTCATGCATTTACAATTAACTAATTTTCCTTAATTTACGATTAAATTTAAACAAAAAAAATTGTTTAATTAAACAAGCAACTTTATCACGTGCGATTGATGGTGAATACGTAAAAATTTAAACAGTTTTAGATTTGACTGTAATAAATTACGACGAAAATAATTCAATAATTGTTTTTTGTAACGCCGTTCTAATTTGGTCTTATTACCAAACGATTTTTAGAAATTTTCACTCAAAAATCGTACAGTAATAGGGGTTATTACTGTACGATCGTAGTTATAAGAAAAAACAATGTTGGTACTTTTTAAATAAATTGCTGGTTGCTGGAATTCAGGCTAATTCTATAGTGTGTCAAATTTGTTGTGGCGTCCATCTTATTAATAGCATAAACAATATTTTAATTCAACTTATTTTATAATAATACACGATACACTAATAAATCAACAAAGAAATATGTTTTCAATTACTTAAAATTAAAGTTTATGGTACAATTACTGACATTGATAGTTGGTAAATTTGTTCAATAGTTTCATTATCAACCAAAAAAATATCCCTAAATTCAAGCAACCATTAATTTTTTAATTAAAAAGAAATTAAATGAATTCGAATGTTCGTTACAAAAAAATCTTGTGTTTTACTCGGGCGGAAAGATATTTGCAAAATCTCGTCTTTCAAAATATACTCGATTTTGCAAATTGTACTTTTTGTCCGCATTTGTATAACAAATAACTATTGAACCTCTTTTCTTCAGAAACTAATCTTATTTCAACTTAACGAGAAACAAAGATAAGTTAAACAATTATTAATTATATTGTTTACTATTTTTCTCCATTTTATACGGAATTCAAATAATTTTCAACTAAAGATAACTCGAGTACATAATTGCATTTTAATGAATTTCATATTTAAAAAGATTTTACCCGAATTAAGCATGATATAAGCAAGGATTTAGCAAACTAGAAACACAAAATTCACCACCTACCTTGTGGCGATGGATTTGACCGTATTGTGCCCAAAAAGAAGTTAATCAAACGATCACTTTCGCCACGAAACGTGGCCCGGCCAGCATTCCTATTCCGATCATCACCAAAACGAAAATAGATTTCATCTTCCGAACTGCCATCAGATTCAAATAACGGTACCATGAGCTTCTTTAAAACGCGCTTACGTTTGAAATTCTTTACTGGCGGTGGCGGTTTCGATGGCGGATGTTCCAATTCAATATTTTTACGTAATATGTTACGGATAACGGCACGACAAATTGCTTGCAGTGGCATCGGTTCAATATCAACTACAAAAATACGATAAAATACTCATTTTTCTATTGTTAACCAAATGTTTACTCGGCTGCACTTGTTCCTCATTGCCTGCAGGGCAAACGAGTGTGGCAAAAGAGACTGGCAACAGACAGTGCACCTCCCAATTGGTCTCCGACGTGCGGGTTATTTGCAACAGTTGGTCGTTTAATGGCATCACCAGTATACCGCCGACTTTTAGTAAATTTTTTATATAAGTTTCATATTGTTCTGGACACGCAGCACCGCAATATACGCGATCGTACAACGCACAATCGCTGGGAAGGCACAAACAATTTCCTAATACAATAAAACCGTATTAAAACCATCTAAAATAACATTTGTTTTCAATTCTACCTTGTATAAATTTTGGCTCGCAAAAGTCGAACTCATCAACAGCGCCCGAATGCTTCTTAAACTCCTCCAATTTCTTGTTCGCATACTGGACAACGTCCTTATGCAGCTCCACACCATGGTTGATGCCATTGCTGCCCAGAATCAGCCCAACCATGGTGCTAAGGTAGCCAGTGCCAGAGCCAAGGTTCAGAAACGAAAGACCAGTTTGTAAACGTAGACCTTCCATCACTTCACTGTAAATACACGGGGCTGACAAATGCAGATTGCCGCATTTCCATGCCAGATCATTGTACGCGTTTGATCGGCCCTCCGGCAGAAAATATTCGGCCCTGTCGACGGCACGAAAGACACGTTCAATTCGTGACGTTTTTATGTAATCAGCTTCCAATAAATTATCAACTAATTCATCATTGTTGTAGCCAGAACTGACTGCGCCACCCATTTTCTTTAAACACTGTTGAATGTCTCGTATTGCAATCGAATCGGACTGCAATTGTTGGAGATTTGGTATTTTTTTTCGTTGTTGCCAATTACGACATAATGGTTTGTTGTTGTATTTATGGATTGTGTGTACATACCTTAAAAGTTCATCAATAAGAACGTTGTTGAAATGCACGTCTTCGGATGCAACTACAGATGGACGTTGTTGGTGTTGTTGTCCATGCCACTGGAATATTATTTTGGAGAAAATCAAATCGAAATGTCAAATAATTTTGGAATGGTGGTCGTCAGATTTTTTTGTTTTGTGGATGGAGGCGGTGAAGTGCGGGACGTAAAACCAGCTGTTTTCCTAGTTTAGATTGAAATGCATTAAAAGCGCATGTGTAATACTGTGCCCATAATATACAGGTAAAATTTTTATTATAATCCTCTTATTTATTTATTTACGAATTTATATTTAAATTTACCTGCAATTAATGTACGGAAATCCATTCACAAAATGTCCAAAATATCTGTGGAGTAGTTCTTGTGTCCTTCACAAGTTCATAAACTTTGATGCGAATTAAAAACAACTCACACACATAATTGTAATTATTTTTTGTATTTACAAGTTTAAAGACAAATAAACCAGAGTCTAGTGTTTATATACGATAAAAATAATAACTTTATTGATTGAAAATGTACAGGAAATGGAATTGGAAAAGAAAACAAAATGAAAACTTCTCGAAAGATTTTAATTCGTATTCAATTATGTAAACTAATTCCAACTTATAAATTTTAACAAAAAATTGATAGTTTGGAACAAATTAAACTAATTAGAAGTAGGCATTTTTGATTAGATAAAACTATATTAGTTAAAATGTACTGATTTATTTATGTTTAAAAAAAGTAACAAAGCTTGAACAATATACACATTGTTTATATAATTAAGATTATATTATACAATAGTAAATAATACACAACAAATTCCGATATTTTAAGAACTTAACGTTACGATAAAATTTAAATATTAATAAAAACAGAAAAATATCCAATATGGATTCGCTCAAGTAAAATGTAACTTTAGATACCGCTTTCACTGGTGGTTTCTTTTTAAACAATTCTTCAAAAATAAACTAGCTTTAAACAACAAATTCAATACAAATTGATTTGAACTGTATTATTTAATATCTAAATAGATTAAAGTCGGTTAAAAAATTACGTAATATTAGAATAAATTCAAATTCAGCTATTTTATAAATTTAAAAGCGGGAAAATCAACGCCATCCGTAATGAGCCTTCATAAACTCCCTCCATTGCCCCTTACCCTACGACGCATGCGCATTAAATAGATTTGTACATCTAATTCTGTGCTTTTTTCGATGATTACTTTTAGTATTTGTCATAAAATTTAAGTTTATAAATAATATAGTAATGTTTGTGTTTAATTAAAGGTATTTATTAAACAATTTTTATATATTCTTTTATTTCATGTAGAAATATCCATACTGGCTGCACGTTTTATTTTATAATTTATGAAAGTTTACTTCTACCTCTTGTCTTACAATCACAAACCGTCAAGTTTTATTTCTTTATATACGAAAATATTGTTACATTAAATATTTATTTACTTATATCTCTTACAACAACGTTTAGTAGAATTATTTTCCCGTTTGTACGTTTACTTGTAATTAATTTTAATGTTATTGTTATTTTATTAGTTATAGTTTAAAGTTGACTGCATGTTGTGTAACTTGTGTAAATAAAATTTTGAAATTCATGTGTCTTGTATATTCGATAATTGTAATGTAATTTTGCAGATATGACGTCTATATCGACAACGAATGAATTGTCCACAAACCAACAACAGGATTTGGACAATTCAAACATTACAATAAATTCCGATAGTGAAATAATCATTGAAAATAATTCAACAGATGATGTTGTAACAACTAGTTGTAGCGAACAACAAATAACAACAACAACCACCACAAATACGACAACAGCAGCAAATTCAACTGTAAAAATGAAAACGCAAGTTTTGCCATTAGTTTACATACAAGCCCCAACGTCCACCAAAGTACCATACACACCAATAAATAAACCCAACACGAACAATGTTGTTGTCAACAATGTACCACAATTCCAATTTGCCTCATTGGATACGACCAACAATACAAAACCGACAAATTGTTCGCTGGCTACGAACCCTGGCGTCATTTTTACACCAGTTAACAATTTCACGAAATCACAACATGTTGTTATACAAAAATCGGGTGGCAATGTCTTACCGATAGTACCAGTACCAGTTACATCGGGTGCTAAAATCGGTGCTTACTTAACGATGATAAAGCCGGTGGTAAAAGCGTCCGAACAAATTGCCAATAAATTGCAATTAAGTGCGAAACCACAACAAGACACTCTTCTGATTACAACAAACAGTATTTTACAAAATACAAACACACCGCAAAAGTATGTAATTGCACCGATGCCGAAAGTGACGACAAATCGTTTACCAGCAACAGTTACCACAAATTCTGTACAGTCGAAAATCGCTTTCATGCCGCTTTCGTTACCAAAAACGGATGTAACAGCGACGACGACAAAGAAATTCTTTAATTTTAAAATTACAGATGGGCAAATCGAACCACAAACCACCGAAATAAATATGGAGAATAATAAAAAGATGACTAGTGATAATGTTGTCGAATTGGAATGTGCAGAAAAGAAAGAAAATGGCAATAAATCGTACGAATTATCAATTGCTGAAGAAGCAACATCGAATAATGATGTAAATGTTGGTATTTCTTCAACTGATGGGACCATGAAACTGAAATTATTGAAGGAACCACCGAAATTTACAAAACATGGTGTGTCGATATTGAAAAAGAATTTTATTGAACGAAAACAATTCGACAAAATTATTGTTACGTCTTCGTTGCCTGTTAATAATGTACAAACTTCCGTTTCAGATGTTGTAAGTAATGCGGATGTAACAGTAGTGCCGAAAACCGAAGAAGAACCGATTGCTGTGCCACCGGAACCGAAAATAACTAAACCGGAACGGCGAAGAAAGTCCCATTTTTCGTATCGTAAAGATTACGATGACGTGGAAATTATTTCTGATAATAAAAAACCAGATGAAATCAACAATGTGGCGATTAAAACTGAAGAGGAAGTCGATTTAGAGCCAAAAGATTTGATTGAAATGAAGGAGAAATCAATAAATAATAACCATTTGCAAACGGATATTGATTTACGGAAAATTTTAAAATGGGATGAAGATATTGGCACATTACCAGGAAGTAAATTAAAATTCATTATAAACGAATTTAATATGGTCGAATATGTGACACAGGATGAATACAATAAAATCGTGGAAAACAAAATGACGAAAGCCAAAGAGAAGGCGGCCAAACAAGAACAATTCCAACAGGAAATGCGTTGTTTAGAATGTGGATGTTACGGTTTGCCATCGGAATTTATTAATCCGAAATACTGCAGTTATGATTGCCAAGATGCCGGCAATAAGCGACCAAGAGAAATGGAAATCAACAAATACAAAAAGAAACGTAAACGTCCGCTACCAAAACCGAAGAATGATGCACATTCAACTGATCCTGTCATGCCGCCAATTAAATCGGAAAAAGAACAACTGAGTGGCAGTGAAGAGGACAATAACACGTCAAATGAAAACTCACAGGATCGTTTCTCCTATCCGTGGTCGTGTAAAAAGAAGGGCTTCTCATGGGCCAAGTATTTGGATCATATTAAAGCGAAATCGGCACCAGTGAAACTATTTAAAGATCCATTTCCATACACAAGAAACGGTTTTCGGCCTGGCATGAAATTGGAGGGCGTCGATCCACAACATCCATCGTATTTTTGTGTTTTAACTGTTGCCGAAGTGCTCGGCTATCGTATACGGTTGCATTTCGATGGCTATCCGGAAAATTACGATTTTTGGGTAAATGCTGACAGTATGGATATATTTCCAATGGGCTGGTGTGAAAAGTATGGTCATGTTTTGCATCCACCGCCCGGTTTTACAGTGGACAATTTCAATTGGTTGCAATATTTAAGGCAAACCAAGTCAACAGCTGCACCGAAACATTTGTTCGTTAATCGATCGGGAAATGTAAGCAACAATAATTTGATAATTAGAGTAGAATCATATTAATTAATTTAATTTGGACTTGCAGTCGATTTGTCCGAATGGTTTTCGAGTTGGAATGAAATTAGAGGCTGTCGATAGGAAGAATACGTCTTTAGTTTGTGTCGCTTCGGTACGTGACATGATGGATAATCGAATACTGGTGCATTTTGATAGTTGGGATGACATATACGATTATTGGGCCGATCCAACGTCTCCATATATTCATCCAATTGGTTGGTGCGATCAATATGGACATAATTTAACGCCACCGAACGGTATTTATACGATTACAGTACCATTTTCATAGTTTCAATTCATGAAATAGCTTTTTTGATGCTATAAAAATGGAACCATAATTTTTTTATGCATGACCGGTATGTAATACCTTACTTTATTCCTTAAAAACAGGGAATAAAGTGGAACTTTATTTCCAATGAGATTTAAAGTATGTTAGTATTACTGGTTGCCTAAATATGACCATCTCTCATAACCTCACTTTATTTTGAATTTGAATATTTCTTATTTCTATCACACCAAATAAATAATTCTGTTACAAATGTTTTGTTTGTTTTTAATTAATTCGGTCATGCATAAAATTTTGTATGTTACGAGGGAGTAAAATTCTTTATTTCCTAAAATAAAGTACTATTTTACTCCCATGTTACATAAATAATTAATTTCATTCAAATATAACGGAAATAATGCGTTTAGATTATCCTAATCCAGAAAATTTCACATGGGAAACATATTTAAAAGAAACGAAATCAGTGGCTGCCCCTGTGAGAGCATTTAAACAACGTCCAGTTTGTGGTTTTAAGCGTGGCATGCGTTTAGAATGTGTTGATAAGCGTGTACCACAATTAATACGTGTTGCAACTGTTGATGATGTGAAAGACCATCAAATTCGTATACATTTCGATGGATGGCCGGATCGGTACAGTTATTGGGTGGATGATGATAGTTGTGATATACATCCAGTTGGATGGTGTCAAAAAACCAACCATCCCATCGAACCACCATTAAGTAAGTGGAATATTTTCGTGTGTTTGTGAACATTTTAATATAATTGTATGATTTTATTTAGCCCCGGACGATGTGTACGATTTTCTGGAATGTCCAACTATAGGCTGTAGAGGACAAGGCCATATAAGAGGCCCAAAATATCCAACACACTCAAATCCAAAACATTGTCCATATGCGGAAGATAATATTGATGCGGAAAAAATATTACCAGACAGGCTATTAAGTCCCGATCGACAATTGAATGAAGTTGTGCCTGTTTCGCGAGAACCGAAAGATAAATTGTAAGTGTAGTTAGCAAAATATGGTATATACGTAAATATTTGATTAAATTTTATAGGTTTTCCAGGCCTAAATCGAAAGTTACAAGACCGTCAAAATACCAAATGAAAATTGACCAATTAAAATTAGAAACAAACGAAGAGGCGGCTGACGACGCGTTATTGAATGAGAAAAAACCGAAAGAAAACTTTGGAAAACGTATAAAATTAGAACATAATAGCAGTTGTGAGGAAAAAGCGATTGCATTCATTGAATTGGCTAAAGTGACGCCCGCTGAACGTGAATCGTGGGATAAACACTCGAAATTCTTACGTGATTATGTGAATGTAAATTCAGATCCACGTATTTGGAGTGGTGGTCAAGTGAGTGATTTTGTAAGTAGTTTGCCCACGTGCAATAAATACAAAGATGTATTCCGGTATGAAGATATTGATGGTGAAGCATTTCTATCTTTAACACAACACGATATCGTTTCAATTCTAAATGTTAAAGTTGGACCCGCTGTGAAACTATATAATAGTATACTATTATTACGGCAGCATGTAAATAACAATTTTTTTACATAAATGTTAAATCGTAATGGATCATTTTTGTATAATATAAATATTATGTTAAGTTTCCTCTATTACCAATATACTATTATGTAAATTATTGTAAATTAAATTTTGTCATTGACTTTTTATATAAAAGAATGTTAATCGTACTTACCGTGTGGTTTCATTGAATTGGTTGGGTGGAAATTAATACAATCATTTTAATGTCTTGTTTATTTGGAAGACATTTCTTATTATTAAAACCAGTATAAATTGATTGAGTATGAATACATTTAGTGTTTGTTGGTATACATTTAACATACTGCGTTTTCTTTAAAGCATTTTGGAACGTTAGGGAGGTTTTCTTTTTTGGTACGGCAACTATTTTACAAGCAATGTATATAACAATTCTTTTACAGGTTGCCTCTAAAAAATGTCTCGCTATTTTTAAGTTTTATACAACAAAAAACATCCAACGTACGGTTTAGATTATTATATTTTTCCATAAACGGTAAGGTTTAAAAATAAAGTTAAAAATAAGTGAGTGATTAAAATGAATAATCTATTATTTTGTTTTTCTTAAATATAAATAGAACACATTTTTTTTGTATGCATCATAAATAATATAAAACATGTGTGTATTCTTTAAAAAGGTCAACATAAGAATATATAAAATTACATTTAAAAGACAGAAAAAATAAATGTAGTGAAATATTCACTAATTAAAAAACAAACAATGAAATAAGATTTGTTTCCTTTTACTAAAACTGATTAAGATATATTTATGAAATACGTCAAGTGCATAAATATTGCACTATGAAGGTATTACTTAAAATTTGAGTCTATTTTATATATTTATATTTCTTTTTTTCTTCATAATCACTCTATATGTATATACAAATTTGTTTGATCAAAATGGTTTGCTTCAAGAAATAAAAATGTACATTTGCTATTTATAATAATTAATAAAAACTTTGTGTAAATAAAAAAAAATCACTTATGTACAAAAACAAAATACACATTTATAAGTTTATGAGAAAATTCATAAACTTGGCAGGTTATTTAAATAACCTGTATATATAAACTTAATAAGCAATTATGGGAAAGTTGATTTCTACGGCTATGCCCATCACAGTATTTAGCTTCTCATCTAATTTACCTTGCAATTGTCAAGGCCTATGGAATCTGTAATTATCAACGAAACATTAAAAAAAAACACAATCCTCTAAACTGTTATCGTCTGATATAGTACCGAGTTAAATGGCGACTGTCCTCGTGAACGGCCATTTCAGAACTTTTAAACTCATTCAATTCTTTACGAATTGCCGCCTTATCTTTTGGTGTTAAACGCGTCCATGGTTTATCTGCCCTACGATCATAATCATGGGCCTGTGTTACTTCAATATAATCATTAAAACGTATGATTTTCTTTTCTTTTAATTCCTCTACTGTTGGCCTAAAACTAAGTTTACGTAACAGAAAACGCCTCTTCTCCTCTTTTTGTTTCTTCTCTTCAGCCGGACTTTGTTCTATAAATAAAAACAATTATCACATCAAAAAAAAAAAACTTATGAATTATAATTAATTCGTAATTACTTTTCAATATATTCCTTTCTTCTAATTCCTCTTGCGTTGGTCTCATACTTAAACGCCGTATTAATCTAGCACCAATAGCTTCTTTGGCTTCTTGTCGTTCATTTTCCGATTGTATTTGCAATATATTTCTATTAATCAATTCTTGTCGATCTGGTCGCATTGACAATTTCAACGATAAACTTTCCTTTCTTGCAATCTTCAATGCTAGACGACGTTCCTCTGAAATATTGCCATCTTCATCACGATACGTAATTGGCCCATCATTTGAATCACTATCGCTACCATCTTCACGTATCACATATGGACGTGCATTCTCTTTATTTTCCAACGTACATGGCAATCCAATACCAAATCGGACCGGTTTTGCACTGAAAATACGATTACTATTATTAATTATGAATAGATTTTGGAATATTTTACATGACGAAAATAAAAAAAAAACAACACATGAATAATAAGGAAAAGTACGAAGCTATTCTCTGCGTGTGTGCGAGTGTGTTTTTTGTTGAACGCCATCCATCTATTTGAAACTATCGTTAGTGGTTTCACAAAACTATTGTAATAGTTAGAATTTAGAATTAAAATTAGTTGATTTGTGAAAGCACTTTTAATAAACACAATGAATATGAATTAGAAAAAAGTTGGTGAAGACATTTAAATACGAGTATATTATATATAAAATTCTATATTTACCATATTCTTATCCGAGGCCTTAGAGGTGGCCTTCTGATTGAAGAAAAATAATTCAAAAAAAAATTAACATTAGAAACTTAAATTAGAATTTTTTAAACGAAAAAATTTCTCCGTTTAGGAAAGATTTTTTTAAAAATGAAGATTCTAGAATTAACTTACTTGAAACTGGAATTATGTTCCTGTTGTCGCATAGTTAGTGGTCGATTTTCTTGCGTTGGTGTATTTTGTGGTGTACCTGGACCGCTACCACATTTCTTTTTTAAAGCAGATTTCAATGGCATCGCATTAAATTTCGGTTCTTTTGCTGGTATTTCATCTATACGGCTTGTATCTATCGATGGATCCGGTTGTGGCATTCTAAACATATACGAATTCTCATCATCATAATCAACTTCTTCGTCGTCCTCGTCTTCGTTTTCTATTTTTGAAAATTCATGTATAAATATTGACTGACAGGAAATTGAATATTGCAATTTAATCAAACCTTCATAATCGTAATCACCCATTTGGGGCGGCAGCGGGGACGACTGTTGCCTATGTGGTACTGGACTGGGTGAACTAAACATCGGCGGCGGTGGAATCGGTCCAATTTCTGATACGGGAATTGGTGGTTCCGGTAGTTCGGATAGCATAAAACCGGCTGATGGGGGCGGTATATTATGGATTTGTTTCTCCTGAGCTGGGGGTGTACTACCTGGTGGTCCCGGTTGCCCATCATTAACTATTACATATTAAAATCCATTAATAACGAACTCGTCTTAATTAAATTATACGCTAGCGACCGTTTTTTTTTCTTATAAACTTACAATGTTCGCTATGATAACATAATAATCTTCTTGTAAGCTTTCCATGACCTAAAGAACTTGGCCTTTCTGGCTTTCCGGACGGTGTATCCATGCCCGGAGGCTGAGTGACATGTGAGGGCGTTTCTCCATTGGGAGAAAGAGCGCCATTCTGTGCTGCCGCTCCATCAGTCTTTTCTTTCTTCGGCTCTGCGAAAACAGGAAATGACACTTTTTTTATTAAAATAAGAACTTGTCAGAGAAAAAAAAAACACAAAATCAATAACCCTCCACCTTATATATACACATTAGATATTATTCATAAGATATTTTTAGAGATGCATATTGAATGCCTTCAAGCTATTTACTTTATATTTAAAAGAAAGATTTGAAATCCTTCCAAATATTCGTACCACGAAAAGACGATCTTTTATATCCGGGTGGTAGAAATGCAGCTGGTGGTGTAATGGGCACTGCCGTGTCCCAATAGGGCACCACATCTGGCTGACATTGACTGTATGTAGGCAATTCTAATTTATGTTGTAGTTTTTCACAACGACGCCGACGTCGGCCACCAGGCGTAAACGTTTTCACCAAAAAACCAACACCACTCATTCCAATTTAAATTAAACTTATTATATTTTCATATACATATATATATTTGACAAATATAATCGACATTTGTTGTTATTTAATTGCACATTTCGTATATTAAGGTCGATTATCGATCACCCCTTAAACTTTCTCTCCCTCTTTCTCTCTTTCTCTATATTAAAATTTCAATGTCACCACCATCATGTCGCCCCAGAAAAAAACCAAATAATAAACATCAACAAAAACAACACAAACACCGATTAAAACATTAAACTTTGATATTTCCTTAAAGACATATGATGTTTTTGTTTTTCAACTTTCTTGTTAAATTATTGCTATGAATTTTCCGTTTTATGTAAAAAAATTAGGAAATAATATGTAAACGGGGATATAAACTGAATGGGGAATTATATAATTAAGGAGTTAAACAGTAAAGGGTTTTATATTGTTGGTTCTTTGTTCACACAAGCATTTGGCACTTAAAAAACGGGGACCAACAGGTCTCCACAGTGAGCCTGTGTCGACTGTCGTCGCGACGCGCAAAGTGTGCGTGGGCGTTGGAACACAGCAGACCACTCTCTCTGCTATTCGGATCGTTACCATCCTGCAGCATCCAGTGACGTCACACACAGACAAACGCCTTACAACAACAAGAACCATTACATTTTGATTGTGGAAAAGAGAGAACACAATATCTTGGGCATACCCTTTTTGGCACGAAAGGCCTTGAATTTGTGGCTATAGGAACAACTTGTTAAACAAAACCAAATAAACTTACAACAATATTAAAATAGAAAAATAATGTACGGAATTTTTTTGTTTACATTTTATATTGAAAATGATTTCATTTGCTAGAAAATACCATGTCTAAATACACACCTACGTACACCTATATGAAAAAATTCATTCAAGTTTAGTTATTTATAAAATGAATTTTCCGGTAAAAGTATATATTTTGTTTACAACTATAAAATTTATGAATAATTGATTTGAAAATGTGTATAATTTAATGAAGCTTTTGAAAAGATAACATGATAAGGTGTACATTAATGAAAACGTACTTAGAAAATTCCCAAATGGTAAAGGATAAATTTCACAAAAGTTGAAATTGAAGAAGTTCTTTGTTATACCTTTTATACTTTTATTTATTAAAAGTACATTAACTATACTCCATTATTAATTTAGCTAAAACTTTTGTACATACAAAAATAACTTGAAGTTATTTTTTAAAATGATTTTAAGAAAAGTTTTAATTTACAAAAATGTGAAATTTTCCAACAATTTATATAGTTTCCATGTATACATACAATGTACGAGTAAATGTAATAAAAAAGTAAATTGTACAATGAATTCATGTAATAATTTTACTAAAAATAGCAACATTTAACTTTTACGATAATATTTTTAATGTATTCCATTAAAATATAACGAAAATTTACTATATTTAAAACATCAACCTACATTGTTTATTATTAAATAATGCATATAATTATAGTGATAAATCGATTTAGCGCTATTACAGACTATATTTACATAAAACAGATTTAATTGCATACTTTAACAATTCAAATATTAAAAAAATCGCATATTTTTTTAATATTGCAATTACTGTTTTGAAATAATTATTATTTTCATTATATCCGTATAGAAAATTAACCAGTTTTTAATAAGTCCCTGTTGCTGAGATATTAAACTGTATAAAAAAAATCAAATTATGTTTTATGATTAGGTCGTCAGAGAGAATAAATTGCAATTTGCACTTCATATTCGACAGATTCTCGTTTAATAGACACACATCAACATGGTTATTTGATGAGATAGTTAAACTTTTTATCATTATTCTACTAAAATGAAATTACCTATTGGAAAAAATAATACCAAAATAACATGTTCATATTTCAAAATGTATTGTGTTATTTTTCGGGTAAAAATCATTTTTCGTGACTGTTAAAATAAAAAAAACATTTACATTAATTTTAAATAGAACAATTTACTAGTTACAAATTGATATAATACTGTATTTAAAGTAAACTGACAGTATTCTCATTATATAAATTACACGAATAATATGTATAATCAACAAAAAAAAAAAAAAAAAAACGACATGGAAACAATAAGGACAATTTTAATTTGAAGAAATGGAAACGATTTCATTAAAAATATAATATTTTCTATATAAAATAAATATAATACAGTTATACCATATAATATCGTTAAACAATATATAAAATGATTGGTTTTTACTGCAAATATTACATTACACGTATATTTGATACAATATCGAGTATTTTAGATAGAAAAATTTATTGATACATACTTATATGTAATGGTATAGTAATTGAATTCTATACTTTCACAATCAATTGTGAATAAACACAATTTTTTTTTATTATTATCAACAAAATTGGTAGCAAACAATAAATTAATTGATAAATAAATAGAACTATATTTATTATTGCTACATAATCAATGTGTAAATGTACGTTAACAAAGCGTATAATTTATCTATTATTAAATTTTATGCATTCTATCGGAAAATTGATAGATAAAATTTCTCCAAGAAAATGAACTGTGTGGAAAAAAAAACACGAATTCATTCATTAATTATAATATGATATGATGACTAAACAAGAAAATGATGGGAAAATTATATACGTTTTTCATGTTGACCATAAAACTTTCTACCATATACTATACTGTACCATGTTGAGTATTTTACATAAATCTAGCTTGGACTTTGTATGAAACATGTTTTAAAGCCCTTGTCACACATATATACATGGAAATATGCCTTTCGCCTTAAAACGAATCGATAATACCACATTTTAGACGTTACGAGTTCAATTTTGCTGCTTTTCATATTAATATTATATCATAAAATATCATTCATGCAAAAGTTAACAAACTCAGGTGATTATTTCCATTTGAATTCCCATAACATATATGTTGTGTTATAAATAACTTTACATAATTTTAATTACATTATAAATTACACCTTCTTTTCTACACCGCATTTTATCTGAATTGATTTTTCATAAAATTTAATTTTCTAAAATATTTTAAGTGGAAAATGCAGTAGGTACTAATATATACATACGTATAGAAACTGAAAGCACATACGACGGAAATGAAATTGCTTGTAATTAGATTATTACATTGGAAATAAAAATGTGTTCAAAGACTATCAACGGAACACTTCAATTAAATAGAAATGTAGACAAGCTTTAAGTTTTAAATAAACAATATACATAATAGAAAAATTCTAATATTAAATCAAACATTAACAATAATATATCATTTCTAAATGTCATAAATAACATTAGCTTTTAATAACCAACCAGTTTTTTTAATGCATTGTTTAAGAATATTGAGATACATAAATTTTATTATCCCATTATTGTAATTGTTTTCAGGATCATAAATAACAACATGATCCTTTTGGAAAAATTCTATAAGTATTAAAAGCCAATTTATGTGATAATATTAACAACAGCGACCCATTTTTCTATTATTTTTTTTTTAACCACAATTTTAAAACAAAATATAAAAATTAAATCATACTCAATTGATTAAATCATTAATTGTAATTGTACCAATTAAATGTGCTTTTAACACATGTATATAATTTGGACAACCTTTAACCCTGTACAAAACCAGTCATACTACTTAGAAAAGACACTTTAATTATTTAAAAAACAATAAATTCGTATAAAATTTATGGGAAAGCAGCTAGTTTTATTAATAAAACAAACTTCTTTTTTAAATATGGCATTGAATGGTGGAGAAAAAGGAACATAAAGAAACGAATATAGAGGCTATGCCAACCATACCATTTACTGAAAAAATAATAAGAGAAGGCAAAAAAATTTACTGGGAAAAGGGAATCCATCAAGTGAAAAATAAAGCAGTGCATTAGGGTTTTCTCTAGGGAATTTTTCATGTGTGTATCTTATTCAATATTATATAGATTTCTACACACCAAAATAAGATAAACGAGCAAAATTCATAAACAAAAATCAAAGATTTCATCTTTTCATCATTAAAAACATTTTCATGTCATAATACCTACATATATTTTCTTTCTACAAGAAATACGATACCATTTCTACGTGTATTAGTTAAAGACACACTAAAAACCACAATAAAACTCAGAAGTCGTACGTGAACACATTTTCTAAAGGGGTAGAAAATGGGGGAAAAAAGAAAATTTAAACGTAAATCAGCATATAAACAATATTATCACTCCTTGTTTCTTCTTTTTAACATAAAATTTCAAACTAGAAAGTTCCTATATGTTTTACAACAAAAGTTGGTTTAGTTTATATGGAATAACAAACCAAAAATCAATAAATTTTCTTTGTTCTTTATATGTATTAGAAAATCGGACCTATACATATATATATTTATAACATGTACAGCATTTATACTATTTTATAATTGAAGAAATGGGTTTTGTCGTTGGAAGACGTAGGTTTCCATTGTTGGAATACATGTTATATATATTATAATATCGTTTTCGTGTTGAATGTATGTAATAACAAAATCGATTTTTAATGTTAAAGTACTTTTATATACCTACTATACTTCTTTCATAAAAACAGTGCATATATATTTAGAAAACTTAAAAATTTTTATTTTCACGAACAAACTAAATACCCATAATTATTTATGAACACGTAATTAAAATATTTTCTTCTATAACATGCAAAAAATCAATTAAATCAATTTCTATTTGATTATAAAATTATAAATTTATACAACAAAATGTTATTAACCCCATATAAAGTCGATTCCACCACCAAAGAAACATTGAAATATGTACATGATTGATTATTTACATAAAATGGAAATAAAAATAAAAAAAGTTAACAAAATTATTGGTGGGTGCATTTTACAAAACACGATATTGTGATGGAAATAAATAATAAATCGTACCTCGGAAACATGTATAGCTCAATATATTGTCCAATAGGGCATCTACGACACCTAAATTGAGGACAAGGTATACACACAATAAAATACATTACAAAATAACCAGAGAAAAATTAATTAAATTATTTTCAATGGTATACACATTCGGGTTTTAAACAAATCTGTTTTTTTTTTTATTTTAATCATACCTTCAAAACACGTACACCTTCCAATATATTCCATAAATACATCCGTACAACCTGACAAATAATAATTTAATTATTATTATTTATATTAATCGATTTTGTTTAAATTAATTTTAAATACATGAATAAAATTTATAATAACATATGATTGCAACTTTTTTAAAAAAAAAACCCTATAATAAATATTAGAAAGTTTTCGAAACGATTACTTGGTTGAAGGGACAACAAAATTCATTTTATTACAGTGAAAATCACAGGGATAATCTTATCAATTTATGTTCAACCTTCCATAAAAACTATACCCAGAAAATTCTCTATTTCTTTTCATAAATACACAAGCATTGCATTTTTTGTTTGTTTGTTTGTTGATTTGCGTTTACCTTTAAAGCACGTACACCCCATTATATAGCCCATCATTGATAGTTGACGGGGCGTCCCGTCGATGCACTACAATTATTGTCACTGGGCCAAAACGGCAGGACCTAATCCTGGTCCCCATCCGTCACTCAACACTCAAATAGTCTATTTATTCCCATAATTAATCTTACCAAAATGGAAATTGTGTTAACACAACAAATAAAAAAAACAACACACTATTAATACACTTGTTTAGCCCCATTTAGGACATTTTCAATTAATTCCATAACCACAATACGGGATTACCCTTTTTTTCAAATGCAATTACTAATTAAATTGATATATATGGGGTGGTAGTTTTATTTACGGATTTTGTATAAATAAATGTTAACTTTTTTGTGCTTGCTACTAACACGACGTCTATCGGCGAATTGAGTCAGATATGCTAGAGGTATAGGCTGGCAAAAGTGGTGGTGGTGGTGGTGGTGGCGGTGGTGGGTATATATGAGCGTCGCGGCGCCTTGCATGGATTTCTATATAGTTCCGATTTTCGACAACCTAAACGACCGTATCTAAATGCAAACAAAACAAAAACAGACAACAACATTCAATCTGTTGTATGATAAAAATATTCAAAATATTTTCAAATTCAATAATTCTGGCCACGTTCTTCAAATGCATACACATATTCGGATAGAAAATTTATGGTAACGGTCATATTGATCAAATATGACGACAAATTAGCGGAACTAGTTGCAGTTACCGCAAAACAACAACAGGTTTTTAGACAAACGAAATTAATTGTTCCACTCTCAGAGTGGGGAAAATGCACACAGGAAAAGTTCCGGTATACACAAACTGACCTACACTTCTATTTTGGGGGCCACTACTTCTTCTTCGTTACATTATTCAACAAATTTTATTTAATGTTCTTGAATACCGTTTTCAAAATGAACTCAAGCGATTAGTGTAAGTACACACACAGTTTAAAATGAGCACTGTGACTTCCAATTATATATTTATACATTTCTATACGTTCTAATTCTCTTTTTTGCCTTTTATTTCAATGTATGTACAAGTGTGTGGTCTTTACTTACTCAATTAAAGTGCCTACCATCATTTCAAATGTACTTCAAATTTACTAAATTACATATATTTCTAATGTGAAATATGTATGCTTTTTATTATTAAAAATGGAAATTCATCGTCGAGTTTAAAACGAGAGGAAAATTTGCTACGTACATTTTATGTGGAAAAATTGTTCAACTATTTAGAAAAATTTCCGTTGACGAAATATGTATTTTTATATAGATATAGAATTGATGAGACAGTAAACAAGAATAACCGGAAGAATCAATTAGGAATTCAATTGAATCTTATTACATTAAATTACATTTCATAAATTTAATTAACTATTTGTGCATGTGATTAAATAATAGATGTAAACTATAGTGCAATTGTACTTGAAAAATAAATATTATGTGCTGTATAAGTTAAACAAAAAATTCTTAATTAGTTTCTAAATGGAATAATATATAGCTTATTTGACAAAAGGGCAATAAGTGCACAAAGGTTCAAACACTAACCCTTTGTATTATCTAAACTTTACGAATAGCAAATTAAATCGTTTATATACGAGGTCTGATCAAAAAATACGGTGAATTATTTTTTATAGCAGCAACTGCTTGCCGTACATCATTTTAAAGTACTGCACCAGATAGCTTGAACATTTGAGAACATTTTTGCTAAGTTTGAACTAATTACAACTAGTTGATCGGTTTCTAGAAGTAAAAGAGTAAGGCTCTGTTTGTTCCATTTGGCGCGATTTGGCGTATATTATGGACTATGAGCATATGAAGTTTTGTTTTAAGGTACAAAAAATTGTTGAAAGGGCCCACGAAATGTAAAAAACAGTTTATGGCGACAATGTGGTGACTCTGAAGATGGAATACAAGAAGTACGAAAGATTAAAAACCGGAAATGAGTTAGTTGAAGACGAACATCGGTCAGGACGTCCATAGTCATTGTTTTCTTTGATTCTGAGGGCATAGTGTGGTCAGAGTTCGTTCCAAAAGGAGTAATTGTAAACTGTGACTATTATAAGAGCCTTATTACAACGTTTGAGCACGGAGGTTCGAAGAAAATGACCACAAAAATAGGCCAGTGGTGTTTTTTGCTTCATCATGACAACGCACCGTGTTACATTTCAATAATAAAACGCGAATATTTGGCTTAAAAAATTTTCTAGTTGTCTACATCCACTTTATTCGCCCAATTTAACACCATGCGACTTTTGGCTATTCCTTAAAATTAAAAGTGTGCTAAAAAGATAGCAATTTGAACCTATTTCAGACATTTAAAGTGCTGCGGCAGATCCGCCAAAAGCCATTCCAAAAAAAGCATTCCAGAAAGGCTTCCAATAGTGGAATCAGCTTTGGAATAAATGTATTGGATAGCCAGGGAGAGTACTTTGAAGGAGACTAAGTGATATCAGATGTAACATTAATATCTTATTTGTTAAAAAATTATTCACCGTATTTTTTGATCAGACCTTGTATGTATTGTATTAAATTATGTCTACATAACAAACCAAACGAAAATCAAATTACTATAAAAAACTGAATATACTATCATAAAATTTATTTTTGAACACTTAGTTTTCATGAAATATCTTTAAAACAAATTGCTGTACTCGGTTTTTAAAATCATATTATTTATATTTACACATTTACGATCACATTAATATTATGTTCTATTGAATCAAATGGGATTTAAAATAATATATTGTCGGGCTAGCAATTTCGTCTGTACCTGTTTTATATACATAATTATATATGTATATGTATTTTGAAGTTTTATGATGGCAGCAAAAGCCATATATAACATAAAACATTGTTAATTGTAAAGATAAATAATTAAAAGTTTTATTGTTGTGGTCCGTTAGGAGAATAATACCTACATAATAAAGTTAATTTTCAAAATAATGTACAAAGTGAATAATAAAATGGTATGTATTTAAATAATTCA